>SMGT01016053.1:42241-62154 GCA_004794575.1 Lanistes nyassanus | reverse complement strand
TTTTTTTTCTTCCCTTTGTTCTTTGTTTTTTAAGACATCAGGCTTTACAAAGACATCAACTAAGCCATTAAATACATATGTATTTGCGCTGTATTTGGGTATGATGAGAACAGTAATTGATGGAAGGAGGTAGGCCAAAGGCCAGAATATTATTTCCTTTTAAGCGCTCTCTTTCAAGTTCTCGGTCTTATTTTTCTTCACTCAACCGGGTTGCGATGTCAGCCACACAATCTACTTGTAAAAAAGAGATTGTAAATCACGCTAATTCTGCTTCTGCCCAGAATGTCTGGAGAAAACTCAACATGGTCACAATGGAGATGTTTTTGCAGACGTAAATCTTCAGTCAGAAAATCTTTCTGCACCAAAGTAACCGAAATAGCTATATGTACATATGACGCTTATTGTGAGACGTCAAACGTATCAGACATCCTCGTGTGAGCCATTGACCATAGAGGCGGACGTTACTCTAACAAAATAACAGCATGAAGTAGTAGAAGTTACCTTTGCTGCCGTGTGTCTGTGTGCATGTGTCTATACACCCACACACAGACCTGACACAGCCATAGAATTATGTAAGCTATGATTTGCACTGGTCTCGTTTTCTGACATAAGTCCAATCATAATGCAGTTGGATGATAAGTGTATTGAAAACATGCGCTTTTAACTGTTGACTCCTGGAAAACATTACGATCATTAAGTGCGCGCGCATAATGCCAGCATCACACGATTCGAACAAGTCAAATGCAAACACTAACGGAGAACTATTCGGTACACGGAGGACAAAACTGCGCTTTAATTTCGTCGTAATTAGATAAGATCATCTACACAGACTAAGATCTTTCCCAACGTCTTGGTCAGGAAGTGGGGATGAAATCTCCCGGTGGAAAATATAACGATATTTTTGTTGAAGGAGCCTGGGTTAGATTTTTACCACTGGTTTCATTTTCAGTCGGATCGTGTGAGACCAGACCATACTAGGCACAAGTGCGCTTACATAACTGTTTTAGGTCACTTACTCAGGTCACCAGTGACTAAACAGGTTAACGTGCGGCCTTTAGAAACCAATGTTGCTGTTAGTTTTACGAGTTTAATTCGATATTGGATAATTTATGGGCGATTCTTAGCTCAAATTTTTTGTAGTCTTTCGGAACATTAAGGCATTTTTAAAATATGTGAACAAGAAGAAAGGACAACTGTGTACGTTTTCCTTAACTGCGATGTGTTCTGACTACTTGGCTACAAATGAACTTGATGACAGTGGTATTAAAAACACGTTGTCATTGAATGTGTTTGTTAGTGTTCTGAAGTGATCTACAAACTCTGTAGTGTTTGTGTTTTCAAGGTTTCTCTATATTGTGTTTATGTCTTTGGAATCTTCTGAAAACTGTGTGAAAGGCAGTCCTTAATGCTTTTTGCTCGTCTTGTTAACGTAGTACTTGCGTGAAGACAAAGTAACGTATGAAACACGTTAAAAAATATAAAACATACTTTACATGAGATGATTTCTGGAGGGATTTTTTGTTGTTGTTCTTTCGTCTTCAGGGTCTGGCTTACCTGCATGCCAGTCCAATCCAGCACCACGGGCGACTAAGCAGTGCCTCCTGTGTTATCGACAACCGCTTCACAGTCAAGCTGGGGGAATTCGGGCTGCCCTCCCTGTACCGCCAAGAGTCTGTGGACACTACTTCTCAGGAGCACAAGCGAGGTAATTCGCTGTAAACGCGCCGCCTGCTAATAAAATAATCATACTTTGTTATAAACCCCAACTCGCTGCAGACACCAATCTTGTGTACATTGCGCGGTTGGGTGGATGCAATTTGGCCTGAGCGCGCGCGTTTTACCTGCAGTTGTTGTTTGTATTCTCTGAGTTTAAGTTACGGCTGATTTTCCTTAATGGATATTTCTCCTAGCTTATGTTTGTCTGGTTATTAGCTTGTTTGATAGAGACCTAAATGCGCCCGCGCACGCACACACACACACACATCCCTACCATCAACAAATAGGTTCTGCGTATGCATGGGTGGATGGATGTGTGCTGGTCTAAAACAAAGAGCTGGTCTCGGTATCAGAGTGCCTTTGGCGAGCGCCCGAGATTCTACGTGGGGATGCACCATCCAGGGGCACGCGTGAGGGTGACATCTACAGCTTCGGCATCGTCCTGCACGAGATCGTCACGCGCTCCTCGCTCTTCGAGAATGAGGTGGACTACCTCACGGTTGACGGTAAGCTGCAGCATGCAAGGCGATGACGATAGTCTGCACTTGTCGGCTCGCCCTCGGCCGACAGTCGCCTTGCATGCAAGAAGAACATCGTTGGTAAGCGCATAAGCGCTTAATGTTACCCGGCGCAAATGCGGCGCTATCCAGACGTCGGAGTGCTTTTTCCGTCCCCAGGTAGCAACCAACATTATCACTGTCGACCGTATGCATCTGGAAAGGCGTTGGGTTATTTTAATAAAGCACCGTACGTATTTAAACGGGATGACTTCGGACATGGGACAAACTGCGTCAATTATCGCTTAAACAAACCCTTGTGTACACCAGACAAGGTATAAGTAGTGCCTTATATTACGGTCGATAAAAATTCCTGCTTTACGACATACACATTATATGCACCTGAAGGTTTATATGCTTATATATCCTCACTTCAGATAACGATCGCTGTGATGTGATATGTCTTTGCAGAAATCATAGAGAGGCTGAAGAGAGGGGGTGAACACGAATTCCGTCCCTCTGCAGACGTGCCAGCCAGCTTGAGTGAGTTTCAGGAGCTGATTACGGCGTGCTGGCGCGAGGACCCACGCTCAAGGCCAACAGTCGTAACCGTCAAGAAGCAGCTGAAAAACATGGCGACGTAAGCAAAACCAGCTTCAACTCTTACATGTCATGAGACTGTGTTCCTAGTGCTGGGCTCACGCTGTACAGAGTCAGAATAAGACAGGGATAACGTATTATTCCCACCGTCCCCCAACAATCCGTTCCTCTCAACTTCGATCGAAATTGTCACCATCCACCCGTAATTACTCCTCACTGACACTTGTGAAAATAATTGTCGGCCTAGATCGAAATATTCGATCCTGTTTTGTTACATTTTTGTTGCTGGGGTCGCAGTTTTTACTTCACCGCTGTTTACATTCGACTTAGTTGAAAGTCGTGAGCCTGGCGCGACATTTTGTGTTCCGTGCCGGATAGCAAAAGCATTGGTTGCTTTTTCAAACACGAAATAACTTCTATTGCTCATTAACAACTGAAATTAACTGTACTATGTGAACGTAGAGAAGATGGGGTGTGTTACGCCTTCTTGGGCATTCGTAGCATGCTTGTTTGTTTCCTAGACAGGTAGATGCCAAGATCGTGGTTCAGAGATAAAAGGTTGGAAAATTTGCTTGTGGATTAGATCTCGTGCCTAAACGGGACGATAAAATGAAAATCAGAAGGCATCCCTGTCAAGTTGTGCCTTTTCAATTAAAACAAAAAACACTTCCATTCGTCTTTTTCAGGAAATTTGGCCAGTCTGCCAACTTCCTTGACAACCTTCTGCGAAGAATGGAGCAGTACGCCTGCAATTTAGAGAAGATGGTGGAGGAAAAGACAGAAGAACTTGCAGAGGAAAAGAAGAAAGCCGACGCCCTCCTCTACGAGATTCTGCCCAGGTTACCTACTCTGATCTGCTTGTCTCCTGTATCTTATTCCACCATTTTGGCCGTGTCGATGGAAACATTGACATCATCACGGAAGCGACTTGTCCTTTCTCAGCTCTTTTATCTTTCTTAAAGTATCGTATTATACTTTCTTGGCAGGTATCTCACAGCATTTGATTGCAGTCTCTTTTCTGTAATATCGCCTATATCTTAAGACTCACTGCTCCCGTGTCCTTTTACAGCCTTCACTGATGTATTTTTTAATCCCAAACATGCGGTCTTTCAAGGGGTATCGCTGACCGACTGAAAAGAGGTTTGCCCGTGGAACCTGAGCAGTACGAGTGTGTGACAATCTACTTTAGTGACATTGTGGGCTTTACGGCGCTGTCCAGCAGTTCCACAGCCATGGAGGTGTGTCCAGGTTCTTCTTTTATACTTTTAGCACCTTATGCTTGTTTCACACGGCTCGATAAATAGACTTAAAAAGAGGAAAAAATAAACTAACTGCAGCATATAAGCAAGTTAATTTCATCGACGACGATGACAGTGATGTTTAGGATGATGATATGGAGAAGAAAAAGGAGGGGAGGAAGGTAGCATGTTTCCGTGCTCGGTTTTTTTTCTGTGCCTTTTCAATCTATTAATTCGCTTAAGAATCTAATTTTTGACTAGCCATGGTAATTCTTTAAATTATAGCTAGTGGTGTTCTGATCGTAATCTTTGTCATCTTATGTTTCTATCTCCTGTGCAGGTGGTGGATCTCCTGAATGATTTATACTCAACGTTTGACGCTACTGTAGAGGGATATGACGTGTACAAGGTAAGATGACGATTGACCCCAGTGTCAAAAGATATGACTTGTAAAAAGCAACATGACATTTGACGCCAGTGTCAAAAGATATGACTTGTAAAAAGCAACATGACATTTGACGCCAGTGTCAAAAGATATGACTTGTAAAAAGCAACATGACATTTGACGCCAGTGTCAAAAGATATGACTTGTAAAAAGCAACATGACATTTGACGCCAGTGTCAAAAGATATGACTTGTACAAGGCAACATGACATTTGACGCCGGTGCTGAAAGATACGGCATGTGCAATGCAAGATCACGTTTGACACCGGAGTTTAAAAAAATTAAAGTGCACTGATGCGCTGACGTTATGTTACAGCTGAACTCATTAGGAGACCTGGAACGATTCTTTCATAAAGACTTATCACTGTGATAACAGAGACGTGTCTGACAAACAGCAGAGGGTCATTCACTCAGGTTTGTGAAAGTAAGATTTAGATAGAAGAAAGTTCCGGTTTTGACATACCTGCACTGAGACTCTCAGAGGAAATATCTCGTGACAGGAACAACCACCCGTTTCCAACTAATCTGCGCAAAAGATTGCTTAATAGAGACTTTACCTGTCTTTGCGTGGTACTCCTCTCTCATTCACTCTTTTAAATATTATGCCTAATCTTGTGTCGGCTTGCGGCCTATCTGCTCTTGCACTTATAAATTTCAAAACATAAGCTAGATCACATGACCTTCATTATAACACCTAACTCAGCTCTCAAAACCTTCCAACCACATCAAAGATTTTATCTGAATCCCGCAACAAAAGGTATTCCTACTGATTTGCTATGACATCTTTTTTTATTATCTTAATGGTATTTCGGGTTGTTTACAGCACATAAGGTGTTCCTTTAAGCTACAACCACCTCCGTTGATCTTTTTCCTATAAACCTTTCGAAAACAATCGCAGTCTCATAAAATCACCACGTCTAACCAAAGACCGAAATGCCTTAATAAGGAAGGAAGCCACAGTGGGAAACTTGTATTTTCATCCTATACTTTGTAATTCTCACTTTGTGTTCGTTCATTGAAGTCTCTTCTTCGCCCTATAACTGGCTTCGAAACTCAATTTCCTTACGTCCGAAGATTCAGGTTACAGCGTATATTCAACAGTGTCTTAGGACAAAAAAAAAGCGCCTTCAATGTTTCTGATTGTGTTCATACTCATTAGCTTATCATTACGGAATATTTTGCTGCTTCCTGTTTTGTGTTGCATGTGGCAGATTTACTTAACTCTCATTGTCTCCCTAATCCACGTATTCTTCGATCGTTTTAGAAGCTTCAGCGCTTGCACAACGGGAAGAAACAAGACGCAAAGATGGACGTGGACAAACACGTTGGAAGAAAGTGGACTCAGACTTTTGAAAACTTCATCCATCATGGCAGAAATAAATTAGATGGTACTTGGTATCTAAAAGACAGATCCTGCCGTGCTTCTCTTTGGCGTCTTTGTATAGTGAGGCAGAGAGTTGTGCATAATATTCACTTCCTCCATCAAGACCGTGGACAAAACAGCACAAGCAACAACAACAAAAAACGATTTTGTTTATAATACTCGATCTCAAACTTCCTGTCTGACTAAATTACTGCTGGTATTCCCATCTCTTCTTGTGTCCAGGAACAAATACAAAGCGTCTCCCTCCCATTCTCAAGTTTGAATGTCAAAGTGCATTTGTGTTTCGTACTACTCTAAAGATAAATAAGCATATTAAGAAAGTAGAGAACACGAGGAATATGCGTTAGTAACCTGTTGCTGTCTGCAGCTATCCTATGCGAGAGAAAAAGGCGTAAGAATTAAGTGTCATAAGCCCAGCGATTTACTAGGGACCGACCGTACACTGTTATGGACATACCACGTAAAGCATATTTTTTTGATGGCGTGTTCGTGTACTGAATATGTGCAACAATATGCGTGCCAGGCAGTAGATAGCAGGTAGGTTAGTGAGGGGCATACAGTACAGTTTAGAAAAGGACATTCCATCCAAAGCAGATCTGACCCTGAACTTAACACTTAGCAGGCCATACATAACTGAGAGGCCAGACACACCATTTTGTCGCGCAGCATTCAATAAGTATATACAAAAGGGCCATAACTCCAAACCATGCATCTTCCACTAGGGTCACCAAGCATGCAGTTGCCCACCAAAGCCACACGTGCAGATTGGAAAAGGTCAGCAGCAGACATTTAAGACTGATCTATAAACTCTAGTGGAGTTAGAAAGGGAGGAGAGAGATCCTTGGATAGATACATCGATAGAGAGAGGGAGAAATGGACACAGACGGATGAAGTTGATCGTCTGAGGGACATGGAGAGTTACTAAGGTTGTAAACGGTCTGCCACTTAGATTCTCACCGATTGCTGAATAAAACTCTTATATGGCATCAGTTGAGTGTTAAAAGAAATCAGTGGTGAACGTTTCAGTGTGGTGAAGGGGCTTTAACACAGACTTTGCTACATGTCCTTTCGTGGTGCCGCGACGACCCGTAATGTACGTTACATATGTTAAGTGTTTGTTTACCTCCATGTTGTACATATATATATATATGCTGGAAAAGTACGCAGCTTTCTTCTACAGGTCGAAACTATCGGAGACGCCTACATGGTGGTATCGGGTCTGCCTCATCGTAATGGAAATCTGCACGCGCAACAGATCGCTCGCATGTCTCTGGCACTGCGTGACGTCATTTCTGTTTTCAAGATACGCCACCGGCCTCATGAAAAACTTCAGCTTCGGATTGGCCTCCATTCAGGTGCGGCCTTTGACGCCACAAACAGCGTGCAGTTCTGCGCATGACACATCTAGGTGGCAGCTTTGTGCTGTAAAGGCTGCCGGATATGTGCACAGACTAGCGATCGATGTTTTTATTTTTCCGTTCTTTCTTTTTGGCTCTTTTATTGGAGTCTTGTATTGTATCAGCTTGCTAAGGAAGCATAGAGCTTTATAACAAAAAAGGTTGTTGATATCGAGATTAAAGCGTTGGTAATCCAATACTATTACATACACATGCGCACATTTAAACGAATTTCACGTCCCATATATTAGAGATTCTGGGAGAGGGGAGGATAGGAGGAAAACGCATGTTAAACATTTTTCAAATGCTTTGTGCTTTCGCTGAGGAGAAAATCAGTAATCATATTGCTGTTTTGCGCTAGTTGATCCCTAAATGTATCCGAGCTTTTTAGTCGCAGAATTCCGTTAATCATCAAAGTTTCTTCTGTTCATGAGCGTGTGTGTGTGTGTGTTTCTTCGTTAATGGGTTCTTATTCACCTGACCGAGATATATGTGAGGGAAAGGATAGGAGGGGTTCACCTTGGATTCTTTTTCACAAGGTTGCTCTGTTTCCGTTTTGCGCAGGCTCGGTGTGTGCCGGAGTGGTTGGGCTGAAAATGCCTCGCTACTGCCTGTTCGGGGACACCGTCAACACTGCCTCCAGGATGGAGTCCTACGGAGAAGGTACTCAAGAAGTGCGTGCTCCCTAACATTGCAAGTGACTGTAGTTTGACACCAAGAAGTTACATAATTACCTTCTTGCATTTGTGGCAAAGTTGTGCAGGGACTTGTGGCTGCAGTTGGACTGGTCGAGCAATTATTCCGAGAAAACTTATCCTATAATTTGACTGTGAAACAGGCTTTCAAGCCGTATCGTGGGGGTATTTTCTCTTGAAATTGTGACCTTTTTCGGAGAAGAAAATCTCTTTGTTCCGTCCTAGACAAGTATAAGGGATATTTCTATGATTCCTTCTCTTCCTCTCTGCTTTTCCTCGTTCACATTTCTTGTCATTCACCCATCATTCAGGCTGAAAACTACTTCACGCCCTTCCCAAACATCCTCCTCAAGCATTATTTACTTGGAATATAAATTATTAGATTTGTAGTCACTATACAACGATGCCGTAAGTAACTGGGTAGGTAATCACTTATACATCGCTGCTGTAAGTAATCGGGTTTGTAATCACTATGCATCGATGCCGTAATTTAAGTAATTTGGTTTGTCATCACTATATACATCGATGCCGTAAGTAATCGGGTTTGTAATCACTATACAAAGATGCCGTAAGTAATCGGGTTTGTAATCACCATACATCGATGCCGTAATTGGGTTTGTAATCACTCGATATACCACGCTGTGGTTTTTTCGCGTCAGGCATGAAGATCCACATGAGCAGCAAGACATGCGCAATCCTGCAGACCTTTGCAACATTTGACATTGTAGCTCGAGGACAGATGGAGATTAAGGTACTGGGTGCAGCTCACGAAACGTGTAATTCTCCTTTTGATCTTTCTTTTCTACCTTGCGTTTATTAGCCCTCTCTCAATCAATCACCGTTGTCTATGTACCAGTCTGTCTGTGTGTCTGTGTGAATCCGCAACTCAAACCATCAGCAATATTTAGTTTTTTTAATCTCACATCAACCTCAAAACGAGTGACAGTACGGTGTAGCCTGGTGAATGAGTCATGAACACTGTGGGTCCTCAGGGCAAAGGCCTCATGACAACATACTGGCTGCTGGGAGAGAGACAACAGCGTGCAGCCTACCCTTGAACCAGAAGGTCATGGCACCGATCTTGTCCCGGCCCTTGTTGCTGCAGACATCGCTTTATCAGAAGAAAGTCCTTTTGCTTTTTTTCTCGAACAGAAGTCATCGCCAAATCATGTCGCTGTTGACTGCAGCACAAAGGACGCGTTTTCCTGGAAGATCGTACAGGGCTGCAGCAGAATGGGCGCTATTTCTTTGGTCAAACTCAACCATTCCCTATTCTTAATAACTTCGTCCAAGGGCAGAGTGAAAGGTCGATGAGTCTGACGTTCTGTTGCTTTCTGAAATTCAAGCCGAATTTCTCATTGACCAAGACTGTGGTAAAAAAAATTATTTACCCACAAGCACTGCCTGCAGACTCACAAACATTCCACTATCAGTAGTCGCAGTAGAACAATTAAAATTTTTCAGCTTCTGTTCTGAACATTATTATAATTCTACAGCTTCAAGAAAAATTGTTTAAAGGAATGAAAATCTCCCTGGACGTTTACGTGATTTTGTTCACAAAGGAAGGACGTCCTTTGACCTCTAGAAAGTGTTTGGGTGGGAGCTGTGATTTATTTTCCCTGTGGCACCAGGATCTGCTCTGCCGTGTTGGGCTCAAGATTTTACTGGATAACATCATCCAAAATGAAACAAGACTGCTTTCCTTAGAGCAAATAGGGCATGGAAACATGGCTAAACTATAGTTTTGTCCACAAGGTGTAATCATATTAAGACTGCTTCACTGCAGACAACGCTCAGCAAATTTTCTTAGCAACTGCCTGTTGCCAAAAGAAATTCTCTGGCAATGTAACGCTCAAATTCTGATGTGAAACTTGTTGCAAGCCATTACTGCTGGGAACTTTGTCCAGCATTGTCTGTAAATTTGCCCCAGCTTTTGTGATTGCTTTGTGTATACCTAATGTCTTTGTGACTGCTATGTCTTTACAGTGTCTTTACTTGTGACTTTGTGTTTGTCTTTACTTATGAGGGCTTATTGTGTATACACGTGTATACGATGCTTTTGCTTGTCTTCTTTGCATATACATTGTCTTTACTTGTTACTACCTTGTGCAAACATTATGTTTGTACTCCTGTATCACTAAAACCCTGTTTCTATGTAAAAAGAAATGAGAGTAACCTAGTTAGGTCTTAGGTCTTGTATATAACTTAAAGTCCACATGTATGGATTTCATACATTCCCAGTCAGTGATGTCCCATTGTGCATGTACATTCTCCATATCAACCTCGGCATGCTGTTCATGTTATTGGAAGATGCATTACTGAAGTAACTGTGGAGTGTGCATATATACGTGGTGTTAATGTTTTCAAAATAACCAAACAAACAAAAATGTGTGCAACTTCACATAAACAACCACATGCAATTAGCCAGTCACTGGAACTGGTTTATGACTGATGTCTGATATATAATGTCCAGTCTACACAAGAAGTCATTACATGGTACTGAAGTTATCTTCCTCTTGCCAAAAGAAAATGGCCCAGCAAATGTGAACTGTCAAAGAAAGATTACATCCAGCTTCATATCCTTTCAGTCCAGTCTGTTTCGATTTTGCAGATGTTTTTCCTGCATGTGTAAGTGCTCATATGAGAGGAAAGCATTCTGGACTGGAATAAGCATCTACACGTAGTAACACACCAGTCCACCTGATAAATGTCCACTGATTCCAGACCTGAACTATTGTGGATCTGCATTGTATAGCATTTTGTACCTTATAAGCCACGGCTTTGTATTTATTAAATTGACTATGCTGAATGCAGATTAAGTTTTAAATTGGAAATATCTGCATACAGCATTCTCGGGCAGACAGCTTTTGAGTATCATCCAATTTTCATCATTGAAACACTTATTCCAGATATAAAATCAGACCAAACAGAAATATACTGCAGTTTATATATGATTTTAATAATTTCCCAAGAGTTATGCCAGTGATCCAGAATCTTTTTCATGCCTTATACCATGTTTGTCAAAAACTACCAAGACAAAATAAAATAAAATAAACTCCTCATAAAAATATGCACACTTATCTAGTCATGAAAGACTGCCTTGTATTTAGAAAAGGTCAGATATTGAGTTTACTATATGTATAAACCAGATCCATATAAGCCATTACATGGAATAAAATAATGATTGGACGCAAGTAGACATTTTGCTTCCAAAGGGCATAACTCAGTCCACAGATCAAGAAGTCTTCTCCAAAGTGTGTGGAACATCAATTTGTGATAGTAAAACCAACAAAGGTAATGGCTCTGTTGTCTTTACAAATAAAATATATAAATCTTGCACACACTTGGATTTCTTCATGGCATGACTTTTCAAGATGCCCAGTCTGTGTAAAACTCTTAGTCTCTGTCAGATTGTCTATGTTTCATGCTTCCTCAAGATCATCTTTTCCATGCTCACCCTACCACCCACATTAACAAAGACCGATTTTCTCACAGATGCACATGGAGGCCGCATGATCATCAGCCTGCAAAAACACATTTTCATTTGGCTGCTCACGACCTCACCCCCTTTTACTCACACATGTAGGTGTGTGTGTGCACGTGCACTTACACTCACAATTTATTGCGACACGTTAAAGCTTTGCCAAACACCCTTTAAATATGATTACACTTATGTGTTTCTTGTTCAAATGTTCTAAAAATCCTTAGGCTTTCTTTCATAATGCTGTATATTTATTAATTTTTAAAATGATCTGATTTTGGGGGAAAAAATATATATATATATATAAAAGACAGTTGCTAAGTCAAACTGCCTATGAGAGGTGAGGGCAAATTAAGCATACAAAATAAGGTGTTGTGTAATGTCGGTGATTAATATTAATGTACTATAAGCATGCAATATGTCCTAAACACAAAATGAAACTCGAGTTTAAAGAATATAAACAAGCATTCTTTTTGTTTCATCTCCAGCTTCCTCAGAAATAACGTGTTTAATATCAACTGCACAACATGCATCTTCTGTCATATATTCACTAATAATTTTGTCTGGCTTTTTCCCCCCATACCAGTAGTCTTACATCATGTCCTATCACCATCTAAAGTAACCCCTTAAAAACAAAACAGCAACAAACAAACAACTAGGTTAGTGCAAATTTCGACAGCCTAGCGAATTTCAGAAGTAACCAGCTCATAAAAGGTTAACGAAGATTTTGGAACTTCCCAAACCCTGCCCTAACAGTACATCAACATCCTGCTGCACCCTCCACCATGTGTCGCTAACGCACTACGGCCCTCTTCGCTGGAGTTTCCACAAAGTTTTCACCATCACCACAAATGGCATTGACCTCACTAGTATCTACTCCCCGTATATCTTCTCCTCCACCCAGGATTCTTGGTCGCTTTGTGGAGGGTGAAAATTCATCTCCCCCTTGCTGCTGAGCAGAAGACTCTGAAGCATCAGCTGTCCGACTGTCTTTGTCAGAAGACGTCAGGTCCATTCTGCCTTTCTCGATTTCAGTTAGAATGACATCCATGTGCGTCATTACAAGCTCTGCATCTTCCCGGCTGAAGGGCATCGGAGGCTTGAATTTTATCACATTGCAGTGGGGACCATCTTGGCTCAGCAGAATATGTTCCTTTTTCATTCTGCACATACAGTTTGGCATTAGTCACACACACTACCACAATGTTCCAAACCGCAACAAAAACTATATCACTGAGGTGCATGGTGTCTGTCACAAAAAAAGGGGATAAGTGTTTTGCTTGTTTAAAATCAGTGCAAGATGTGCATTACAAGTTAGAGGCTGTAATTACAGAAAAAATACTAGATAAATTTGCAGTCAGATAGGATTTCCTTAAGCAAATTCGTTGTTGGCATCAACAATTCTAGCTCTATGTGAGTATGGTTTGGCAGCTAAGCATGGAATATCCTACAAAACCCTGGATGTGTAATTCGGTTTTGGAGATCCTTTCAAAGAAATGGATATGGTAAGTGCACTTAAAATATCCCACCCAAAATTACAAATTCATTCAAGGTTGTCCGTCTAGCCATCATGTTCAGCCTCTATCTACAAATACTTTGCTGTCAAATGCAGTAAAACGATAATTAAGAAATGTTGATGATGGAAAGCACATGTATAAGCTATAATCTATATTTAATGACAAGAGCTGCCACAGTCAATCTGAAATATAATACAAAATGTCTTTATGGTATGCAATACTACTGACCTGTCTGTGAAATAAGTACATATAAATATATATATATATATGTATACTGATACAAAGAGAAAAGAAACAGGTGACTGCAGCTTGGGGTGATCAAGGTACAACAAAAGAAACTGAGCCAAGCGAGAGTTAGACAAGAAGTCAACGTTTCGGGGCATAACCCCTTCTTCAGGATGGTACAAACAGATAACAACAAATAAAGATAACTGACAAGGACGCTGATCATGCAGTCAAGTCCAGGAAGAGAATGTGGGAGAGCGAGAGACACAGAGTATAGGAAGAAGAGCATGCCAATCAGTACTTATATACCGATACACACAATTTGACTTTGATTACCCTAAATTATTTATCTGCAAAAGTAGTCCGCTGTAAATACATCTCCACATTTTCAACTGATGTATATGTGATGTGATATAATGTGTACAACTGATACAGATTCAGACCGTAATTTAATCAATATGGACAGAAGAAGTCAAGAGAGCAGGGAGATTACTTCCTTTGGGGTTTCCTGGCTTCTATGATAGACAACTAGTTAAATGCTGAAACAGTAGCCTTCTGTACGGCTATGCTACCATCTACATTCATTGTCAGCTACTGGCTAATAACACTGTGCATAATCGTGTTCCTCAAACTGATGTAGTCAGACACATAAACAACTGCCCTGTGCTTCTACCCACTAAATATAGCAGTTGGATTATCATTGCTTCAGCAATGCAGGGGAGACAAACCTGGCAACGACATAACTGGCAGCTTCTGTATGCGGTTCTCGGGTTGAGCGATCTTTCACCAGATCCACTCCCAGAAACAGACCACGAGCCCTGAAAGAATGATCATATTTATCTTGTCTAAGAAGTAACTCAAATATCTCTTCAACAAATTTATTGATGATTTTTTCTTTTTCCCTTCTCCTTTGAGAGGTGAGAGATAAGGTAGATTTGTTTGTTTTGGTTTTTGATTAGGATAGCCTGGATATATAGGTTGTTGGAAACAAACTTCAAAAGCCAGGATATCTTGCAGACTGCAAATTGTCGTGAATGAATTTTACAGTATGTACTATGTATATTACAACATTACCACAAATCAAAATCATTCCCTATTTCTCAGTGCATCAGAAGTAACATATCAAAACATGTTATGCAAGAAATCTTCACCTGACATCGCCAATTATGGGGTGTTTTTCCATCAGCTGAAGTGCTCCATCCTTGAGGTATCCGCCCACCTCAAGGGCATGTTTCATAAGGTCTTCATCTCTGATGACATCCAACACTGCAAGTGCTATCGCACATGACACTGGGTTGCCTCCATACTAAACACAAACACCCCGTCATTATTGCTGCAAAGTTCGTACTAATCAATTCTACTACAGAATTATATGGCATAATATATATGGCATATTATGAAATCATTATATGTACAGTGTATATGCACTGCATTATTTTATGTAGATACATTTTTGGCTTAATGCTGGACACAACGTAACAGAAGAACATAGCAAAAGCAAATGTAAAAAATTAGTAATAAACAACTTTAATAAAACTTCACTCCCTTACAGCCTCTTTTGATCAAATAGACATCCTAGTTCATCAAAGTGCACAAAACTAGGTTTGGCAAAGAATTCTGCACTTTCATCCAGTTCAATAGTGCCTTAAAGATATGTTTAAATTCTACGTATCTGCTGGAAAGAACGTACTGCCTTAGAGAACATTCCAAAACACTTCCAAGAAAACAGCAAAGTTTATAGGAAGTCCTAGTGCTCAGTCTGGGAAAGATAAGAAAATAATTGAAATACTTCATCTTACCGTGTTGAAATACTCGACTCCACAAGCCTGGAAGCTTGCAGCAATATCAGGCGTTGTTACCACAGCAGACACAGGGTGTCCATTGCCCATAGGTTTGCCCATAGTTACAATGTCTGGCACTACACCTGCAGACATAGCACCACTTTATATTTACCACACCAGGGTTCCCTTGTTTTAAATTTACTTAGGGTATGTGCTGTTTAACGGGCAAGACAAGCACATAGGTAAGTTTGATTTTGGTCAAAATTCCACTTGCTGCATTATCATATGTAAGTTTCTGAAGCCATAGGGCTGCTACCAGCAACATGTTTAGACAGGGTACTACGCATGCATTGCCAAGAAAAATATGCTCACAATGCACTGCTAAAGCAGGTAAATTATTCAGGACTCACATGAGCACAGCTACAATCACATACATACCTTGAACCCAATAGTTCTCTCTATGCACCTTGTAAGTGAAATTTTACTGTTCTCTAACACAAGCCCTGCTCACCATCGACTTGAAAGGACCACATGTGAGTTCCAACACGCCCAAACCCCACCTGCACCTCATCAGCAATGCACACCCCTCCTGCTTTTCTCACTGATCTGAAAAAATTTCATACATCAACTTTTCAAACATCACAACAAAAAACAACGAAATAAAAAAATGTTTAAAGTATTAACACATTATTTAAATGCAGAATTTGCGTTTTTTTCATTCAAGTTTCTGTGGAACATTAAATTAACAGTCTATCTTGTCCACTGCTCAAAGTATCTTTCTGTTCTGATGGAATTTTCCTTTGTATCATGTTCTGTACGAAGGCATTTGTAATAAACTATTTACATAGCATATACACTGTTTTTACTTAGGAAACTTACTTGTAAACCCTACGAAGGTATCCCTCAGGGTAAATGATTTGACCCCCACAACTCTGCATGGACTCAGCAATGAAACAACAGACACCTTTGGCCTTGCCCTGTATGTCTTTGATGATTTTGTCCAGTTCTTCAGCATACTTATCGCCCAGGTCCTCTCCTGGGAAGTCACAGTCACGAAACTTCCCTCCATAGGTGTCAGGACAAGGTACCTTGATGTAAGGAATGGCACAAAATGGTAAAACAATGATCAGATAAATTTGATGAAGAAAATAAAGAAAATGCATGTACGGTGCTCTTGAAATCTCTGGGCACAGTCTGAAGGATTAAAGTGTTCAGGTTCTTCACAACTATGGCTAAATAGTAACAGCTTACCACATGCACATAGTCAGGCTGCTTATGAACATTGTCCACCATGTTATCAAGCTTGTAACGGCTGATGTTGATCAAAGATATCAAATGACCATGGTAAGCCCTGCAACAGGAATTTTTGAAAATTAAATCTGTTTTGTTAACCTTGATAAAGTCTAGGAACAATTCTAAAATTAGTTTATATCATACACAGGACAAAATACCCCACTGCAAAACAGATCATAGTATATTCTTCGATGTCACATACAGAAGAAAGCTTTAATACACCAGTGGACATGTGTGTAGGTAGGTGGGTGAGTGAGTGAGTGCATATGCACACCCGTATACATGCAGGCACTCAGCGGAAGTCCAAATGTGAGGGGATAAAAATGTGTCCATGAAAACACACAACACTCACCTGTCCATGGTAAGAACCTCTGTGTTTTTGGTGTGGTGCATTGCCAGCCGCAAGGCTAAATCATTTGCTTCAGACCTGTGAAACAATGTGACAGGTAAGCATAAACTGGTTTTTTATTTATTATCTGCCAATTTCAAGAAAACAAATACATCAATGGTGACAAAAAGAGCTAAAAGCTCATGAATCAGTCGCCATATAAAGAGTATAAAAGTAAAAACCAGCCAGGTTTTGAAGTATAAGCATGGTCTAATATAACAAACTTTAACGATGAAAATAGGTGGAAGAAGGGAGGAAACGGGAAGGAATGGAGGAAGGAAAGATGAAAAATCCATGAATCATAAACTGTTGGTTTAGCTTACAGCTTACATCAAGGAAAGATGAATATGTCACCAATAGGATTTGAGAGCATCAAGCAGCAAAATGCTAGTGATTCTACGACACAGAACACTCTGATAACAATGTGACAAACTGAAAAAGACTTCCAAATGTTTATCTGACACAATCACTTCTTTGTTAGCAGAGTAGAATGTTTTCCCTCAAATAGGTATGCATGCATGTATACATGTGTATGCGTGTGAAAGAGAGAGAGAGAGAGGCATGGGTTGGATAGTTCTGTGGGTAGAGCTGCAGGCTAGTGTGTGGAAAGTTACTGATTCAAATGCATGAGTGAACAAGGAGTTCAACATTGTGCAGATTCCATGGCCACCCCCCGAAAATTGGCTGTCCGCACTGACCATCTTACTGCAGCTATAAGTCTGGTAGTTCTTTCAGTGCATGCATTAGTGAGAGACCATTCCCCCATAGGGTGAGATCACCACAAGGTGGAAGCAATGTCCCTCTAAAATTATCCGCTCATATAACTACACAGAGCGACCGGCAGAGGCAGACTGGGTGGCTCTGATCTTGGGCAGAGGGAGCAGGAAGTCACCTTCCGTTTCTTTTGCACTCACCCAGAATTAGTGAAGTAGACAACAGACAGGTTTTCTGGCATGGTGGCCGCAAGTCTCTGCGCTAGCATCACTATGTTGTCATGCAGAAAGCGGGAATTGGTGTTCACTTGCCGCATTTGGTCTGCACCAGCTTGGACTACACGTGGATGGCAGTGACCCACTGCAGCCACACACACGGTCACAGAAAATTACAACAATCTACGTCAAATTGGCATCAGATGATGCTGCCAACCAGGCAGACAGGGGAAGGGGTTCGGATGGTTTTGTAGCTTTAAATTCCTGCTGCAAACAAGTCACCTTATGCTCACGTTGGTCCAACCAGTCCTAGTACTGTTCCCTATAGTACCAGGCGTATGTCAGGGCAGCTACTAGATTGCCAATTTTTAAGTCTAAAAGGTATAACTTGGACGGGATCCTATCCACCAACATCCTGCCTTGGAAGCAGATGCCTTAACTACGAGACCACCAAGGCAGTCCATGGGAGGGGAGGTGGGAGGAAAGAGAGAGAAAGAAGGAAAATTGCTGTACAGTTTTTTACTTGCTTCAACATGAGAACAGGCACGAAAGATGGGAGCACGCTGGCTTACCATGACAGACGTTGTTGATGCAGTCCAAGTACTTGTTGCCTTTCTCATCATACATGTATTGCCCTGAGGCCTGCACGATCTTCAGGGGATCTGACTTGAAGAAGAGCGCGCATGATACCCTGATGACATACAAAAGGACAGCAGTTCTTACCACCATCCATTCACTATGTAGTGAGATACTTCTCTTTTTTTCCTAAATAAAATTGTCACTCCCAAAAGAACAGTCAGTTAGTTCACTGCCCTCAGCAGCTACCTACCAACATCATGTAGCTTCTGACTTTTTAAATGTCAGCGGTCAGAGGCATGGCGGTCAGTTCAATTTGTGACAAATATCTTGTTGTCTTGCTAGTCTGCAGAGAAACTAGTACTGCTACGAAAATGTTAATGCACGCTCCAGAAAAAGCATCGTGCCCTACAGCCAACAATTCGTACTTCCACGTATCCCCCCACCCCCACCCCCGCCCAGCCCCACCTCTGCGTGCTATAAGGTTAGTCGAGCATGTGAGAGGTGATTATCACGACGAGAGTTCATTTCTGCCACAGCGAAGAGACGGTTCCGAACAAGCACATGAATCAGTCATCTTGCATTTTCTCTCTAGAAAACAATTGTTTTTAAAGCATGACGCTCAATCACAGCGCGCGCACACACACACACAGAGAAAGAGAAAGGTAAGAATGTACAGAGAAAGCGTAGTGAGACACAGAGAGTTCAAGCACGTAGGCACACATGGAAAGAAAATTTACAAACACACAAATCGAATACGTTACACAAAGCTGCAAACTCTTCCCTCAGTACGTATGAGCCAAATACAACCCCGAACCTCTCCTTGAACCTGCACCTGCAGTTCAAGTCACACTTCAAAATGTAAAAGAGAAAACGACATTCAAAATATGAAGCGGCACTCGCTTACCCGTTGAAATACATCCCAGTATTGCGTGGGTACTAATTTTTACTATTCAAATAGAATCCGCTTTCGTTAAGAGCTAGGCGGGAGACAGCACGTGCTGATTCGATCTCTTCTTGAAAACTAAGCTCATAGCAGTCAGTTATTTATACGAAAGCACTGCTTATTGCGTTACTGAAAGAAGCAGCTATAAATCAGACCTTTATGTTCTGAACCCATTAGGTTACGGAAAGCCCACCCCCCACCCACCCCTCTGCTCCCTATAGGGCCAGTAACCACGTGACTTTTGTGCAGACTCTCCATTTCCCACATACAGTTTGCAGCAGAGCCCGGAACCGATGAAAAAGTGCAAAGTTTAGTTTTTAGTTTAGATCTCTTTTCTCCTTGTGGAGCACAGGGCCTCAACAGTTGTCCTCCACTTCCTGCGATCTCTGCTAATCTTTCTGGCTTCTTCCCAAGACATGTTGATGGCTTTGAGTTATAATACAGTGTTTTACTCTGCCTACGACTTTTTGTGCTCTTCACATCAGTCGTGTGAAAATAAGCGCGCTGGATTACACGTTAGAATAGTACAAATATCCTAGACAACAATTCGAAATTAATGTTAAAACTTTGACAATCCTTCTGTTTCAGTCATGTTTTTATTGTAATTTCTCTCTCAAAATTTAAAAAAAAGGAGGGGTACCCAAAAATGATTTGGGTTCATGGTTGTCATGGTTACTTCTAGGGTCACTCACTTTGAATTTATTTACCATGTTTCGGGTTCACAAACCACGCAAAAACTCATATTGTTTCATCCTTTTCTTTTTCTTTATTTTTTTCCTCCTCCCCCCCCCCCTTCCTGTCCTGAA
>SMGT01016053.1:16150-42218 GCA_004794575.1 Lanistes nyassanus | reverse complement strand
CCCCCTTCCTGTCCTGAAACGTCTAAACACTTGGCACTGACGTATCCCTACTAGGACAGGGCACACCCAACTCTACAGTCAAAATTTCCGTGGTTAAGTCACAAATCCAAATTTTACGTCTGATTTCGATGCAAAATGCACACTCATAGATATGGCTGTCTTCACGGCCTTAAAACGTGTATTGATTTCTCTACCACCCCCCCACACACACACACACACCCGCAACACCCCCACGATAATGGAGTCAATACCAAAGACATATGGGAGGAGGTAGTCCTTTCCTAACAGCACTGGGCGCTTTTGGTCCAGTTTTTTATTTTTACTTTTTAATCCGTTGCACGTAAAAATTCAACAAAGCTCCCAGGACAAGGAATAACGAGCCAGTCTGCAAAATAAAAAAAAAAGACCATATCAAAAGGATTGGGTATGATATGAAAACCTGTTCAACATGTTTATCACCCAGACTCAGCAGGTTCCTTTTTTAACACCTTTCTTAACCAGACGAACGTGTCCTACACTTCGCCGAACTTTGGTCGTGGTATGCATGGTCAGATTCGGCAAAGGAGGGCTCTTGTTTAGGCCTACATTCAACACTGAGCACCTCTGTACTTTACCGAAATAAAGGACGCAGAAATGCACGAACGGGGAGACTGAATGTGTAGCATGACCGCTACCGTGTGTGAGCAACAGTGTACACACAACTTGGCTTCGGCACTTCGCGGTATGGCTAGGTCAAAAAGGTTCTCGCAGTACTCCGCGTGAGTGGGTGTGCATATATATGTGGATGTGTGCACGTGCACGTGTGTAGGCGCAGTCGGGGGTGTATATTGTCTGAGAAAGGGAAAGAGAGAGAGTGACTCAGACTCATCTTTAATGTCAGGCCATAGCCTATTGCGAGAGAGAGAGAGAGTGAGAGAGAGGTTATGTGCGTGCACATACGATAAGAAACAAAAGAGTATCTTTACATCATCCATTTAACTTTTTGCAATTTCCATTCCGGGTCCCCTCCCTCGTAATTCGACATGGCGAACTTAAACGTCAGACTGGCTTATTAACTACTTAACTAGGAACATGTTTCGAACATTAGCTTGAAGAACCAGTTTGGTGGTAAAGCAGTTTGCTTGTGTGATCGTGGCAAAAATATGGTCCTCTTAACAACAGGTGTGGAAACTACTGTCGTGGGACGTTTGCTGAGAACATATGCATACTTGAAACATGTTTATATATAGATACATAAGCGAACTGTGCCGATGATTTTTTTTTCAAAAACCAACGCTCAGCGCATTAAAAAAAGGCGTCATGGTCAGTGTCAGTGCACAACTGTAAACGATGGAAGATTAATGATCTTGATCGAAAAACGCAACTTGACGGCATGGCATATATGCTAACCCAAGTAGATATTCTGAAGAACCCATGCATCTCCCCTGTTTGCAGCTGGGAGCGAGCAAACACGGACACAGAAAACCAGTTGTGATACACACTTTGCGCCCCTACAGCTGGCACAACCAGGGACACTTATGTGCAGCGTTGGTGTGTGTGTGGGGGGGGGGGGGCGTGTGTACGTCTGTGACCGTGCGAATCCATGTAAGCTTGCATTTGCGTATTCCCACATGCACCCCACCCCACCCCCTCACCTGTGGTACGAAGTAAACATACTATAACATCATTCGAGTGTGCAAACCCATGTGACGATTTCCTTGGGCACCAATGTCTAATGGATCTCGATCTAAATGTGGCAGTCATGGTCTTGCCAGGTAGTCGTAGAATTCTCCTAAGCAATCCTTAGTACACACACAGGGCCAGCCGCAGAGCGAAGCCAAAGCATGATCAGCACGCCTCCCTGGCCTGGGTGGTCAGTCGACTAATTCCAGGTCGAACTCGAACGTCTTGTGTCCTGACCCGGTGACCCCACTGCTTTCAACCACTGTTCTACCCTCGTTCTTCCTTTTGTGCCAGTAACTGGGTCACCGCGTGCGGCATGGGCACGTGTCACAACAGTATCAAAGTCCAAATGGAGACGAAAATTGAATGGCTCTTTCAGTCCTTGCCAGGCCAAGGGAACTTTGAATATCAACAGGTTGCTGTGAATGTGAAATTTCACAATGAACGGGGGGGGGGGGGTGAACAAGCCTAATTGTACATGATTAACAATCTTTTCACTCATGCTTTGCAAAAGTGCTATTGTACAAACTGTATGTTTGTTTATCTTGGGGGGTCATGATTCAGGGGGAAAAAAATCTAACACTTTAAATTTGAAAAAAGACATTGTTGGAATGACAAAACAACTTTCTAGCATCATGTAGATAATCTCTTGTTCTCGTAAAATGCGGCATACCTTCAAAGTCACATCAAACCTGTTAAGCATATTTTCAGTTTATATAAATATCCCATCAAAATAATGATCACTAAAAATGACCTGCTAAGCTGCTGTTAGTTATAAGTTAGTTATAAGTGTTGCAGCATTTATGTAAAGCAATATTCGAATGTGGCAGTTCCATTTAATCCAAACATGTCCAAATAATTTAAAATTTCATTTACTCACTTTACTTATTTAAAATTTAACAAAAGGGAAAACAAGTTACTGAGCATTAACAACCATTTAAAAAAAAGTATCTGGAAATATGCAAAAAAAACATTAGTAAACAAAGTTTATACATCACAAAATATGTAATATACAAAAGAACCCATATATCTGTTTTATAGTGAATAAAAGCCACAAGAATAAATTTACACTGTATCTAGCATTCCCTGCCATGTTCTAACCGCTGCCATTGAACTAAATTCATGAAGTTGCCTTAAGTTAAAATAGGTCCCCAAGATATCTTGGAAACCATTTTACTGCAAAACCAAATTTAAACAAAAATGTTTACACTACCAGTTCTGTCTACTACGGAGTCTGTGCACATAGCCACATTCACGTACCAGGAATCGTAGCCCATGTACTACTATGGTATCTAACAGTTACTGGATGCTATATGTCTGCATTCAGTACATATGTACATATTCACAAAAGCAACAAGTTGTACACAATTTTTTCTAAGCCATGGGGTCTAACGCCAGCACCAGACTTTTTTAATGCATATATATGTCAAACTTCATTTATGGATAAAAAAAAGAAACCTATCTCATGACAAGACTGCAGGTAACAACAAAGTTGACAACTGTACTTTATATCAGAGAAGATAAGCAATCGTTCTTCCATCCTGCTTAAATCAGTCCTAAAAATGTAAGGCATCATTTTGAGGACAAGACAAAAAAGACAAGACAAACTCACACACTATGTATATACTTGAGTCTTGTGCAATAATTGTCTATAATAAGGACCTGTTTCTTAAGGAAAATAACAAAGCTGAGTAAAATTCCTCTCCTCCACCTTTTATATGTAAAGAAAACTCACATGGAATGAGACACTTAACATGGGAAGGAAAAAGAAAAGATTTTGATCAGCAACAACAATCATAACAAGAAACAGCTGTCAAGGCCCTATGTGGGGGATAAAACAATCTTCACCACTTTTTAGAGCTACCAGATTAAGGCAGTTGTGAGACTAGTAAATCAACAAAAATACATATATACATGTATTCATAAAAGCATGCTTATATCATACAGCAGAAAACATTTACTGTCACCTAAATGATGTCAAAAAATTGGTAATTACTGTCAATATTATTATGATGAAGTACTGTATTACATATTCTGATTTTTTTTTAATTAAAGTATGTTGACTACAGTTTTCTTGGAGCTATAGTCCAAACGCATTTTTCATAGTGTAAACATACAGTGCACGGTACAGTTGCACAATATGGAGGGGACTAACCTATTCAACGGGGGAAATAATTAAGGGAATTTTGATTTCGGTAGGAAGGTGATTATCTAGCCAGAGATCGTACATCTGTGCGTATTTCTTGTAAATATTTGTTGAACCCTTGTGTCGGGAAAGGAGAAAAAGATAAATGTGTGTGTGTGTGAAAAAAATGAATATATATACAGATAGTGTACGACGTGCGTCAGAGAGAAAGGAGGGTAGGGGAGAAGGAGAGAGAGAGAAGCATAGTGGAAGCCTGCATGACTTAACAGACGGAATGAAGATGTGAAGCGATGGTCACAATACGTGACACGAAGATCAGTGAGTGTGCTGTGACCGTTCCTGGACACTCGGTCAGCAGACTGTTGTCTGCTGCTGGCCTCGCTGTTCAACTGTCGCTGAGCAAAGGCTACTTTGGGAAAGAATCAAAGCCCCCTAATTTGCCTCTACTTGAATTACTAAGTTTTGATCCTTCGTCAATTTACTAGTGTAAGTAGAGGATCTACATATACCTTGCTTCGTCAACTTCATTCGAACCATTCGGGCTCTATGCCAGTATGAGTATGCGCAACACTAACAGACACAGATCGCTGATTAAGTTCAGGTCACAGAAACTTTTATCAAGATTATATATAAAGCATATTTCCCAGTCTGTGTTGGATGTGATAGTACAGTAAGCAGAGAAAGGTCCACTTACCCGATGTGTCGCTTTCTCAGCTCAAGGGTCTGCGATTTCGGGAGGACGTTCATGGTTGTTGCTCGTCTACCACAAGTCTGCCAGTACAACGTTGTCGTGTATATTGTGAGCCACGAGTGACCGGCCTTGTAACACTGACGTCAAAACTGTGACTATTTCTTGCGAACTTATTGGTTAACGGAATCCTATTTTTAGACCAGGTCCTGAGCCTCTTTGTCGTGGGTGTTTGTGAACTGAAATATCTATTATAGCTTCCATTTGTTGTGGGTTTTTTATTAATTTTCTGAGGGACGTTTAGAACTGCTTTACCGAAACAGTATACGGGCGGACTCGTCCAATTTTCAACTCGCTCCCTAGGTTAAGTCGTCCGCCAAGACTCGTACACGGAACCAGAGATCAAACCATATATCTTTGAACCAAGTTTCACTCGTCCACCGCTTTGATTTGATTCGCCCACCGCATCACAACATGCGTTGACTCGTCCAACGACTGTGAACTAGATGAACAAGAATATTGTATATCCCAGGGGCTAGTATTAGCACTACGTCTGTTCCACGATTCCTTCAAAGATTTTTTAAAATACTTTAATACGATAAAATATTTGAAGGTATACAGCAGCAGCAAAACCCGTAGATAAAAATAACATTAATGATTAATGTACGCTCCTTCACAGTCCCATCAACCTTAAAATGTGAAGTTACTATACGAAAGGCTATATCGCCTAAATTTGTTCCTGCAACGATCGGCGTTAACATTAATGTGATCATAACAACTTTCAGGTCTTAGAGTGGACGAGTCAACTCACTGTGCTGGACGAATAAACTTGGACGATATGAAAATTGGACGAGTCGACACCTGATCCTTGGCGTGATTGCTCATCGTGAACCTCTTTGCGTTCATTTCCTGCGCGTTTTCATGTGATCCTAAATCTAACCACACTCCCCCCACCCATGCACCCCCCCCCAAAATTCCGAATATAGCCATTGAAACGAATAATAATAAAACAGAAATAGGAAAATTCCATTAAGAATCAAAGCGTCGACTGTCAACTATAAAGCGAAAAATCTTAATCACCATAAACACATGTATGCAGCTACCGCACGAGCACTTGTGAGAAGAAAATGTTTTTATTATTTGTTTGAGTTTTAAAGTCGCGCTGATCGGAGGTAGTGGGTCGAGATCTACAGTTATCATCCCCTCGAATTAAGACTATAGATAAAGCGGATTTGAAGCTTACCGGAAGCAGGTCGACGTCAGCCATCCACGATAAGTAAACAGTCTCTCCAAACTGACCATATCTTACTGCAGCTACCATCACTGTCGTGGATGTTTTAAGTGCACAGATTAGAAATAGGAATTCTCTCTCTTCCCCCCCCCCCCAAATTAATCACCACAGGATGTGAGGACTTTCCTTCTCATAAACCATGCAAGTAGACAGCAGATGTTGGTTTAAACAACGTTTATTCATTCGTTTCGTCATATCAATATAATGCTGTTTCTATAGGCTCCACAAAGAAGCAGTGACTTAAAAGAATAGTGCATGGTCACCTATGGCGACAACGGGTGTTCAAGCTCGATCACACGCTTTAAGTAACACGATCACTATCAGAATCTTCCAGCTCCAGAAAAGCACTCAGCTAAATTTTGTTTACTGGCGACATGGTCAACGATGTGCTAGGGCATATACTGCAAAACAGTACAGGAAGGCCCTATATCTACATGCGTTCCCGATTTGTGTGTGTGTGTGTGAACGCCATCATAAGCCCGCTCACATCCGGGAATCAAGTTTAGTCTAGGAATTCGAACTTAATGAAAATTAATGAGCTCATGCTGCGTACGGTGCACATGCAGTAAGCATCGGCAAGCCACATCCTCGTGCAGAATTAGATTCTTCTTATCATCTGCTGCAGTTGTGATCGAAAGACTGTTAGAGCGCATTATTTCAAGTCTTGCTTCCACCAGCCACGTGACAAGAACTTGAACTAAACTTTAGGATCAGTGGTGACGATTATAACAAGACCTGACCAGGACCAAGTAACACCTTGAATTCGAAGTGGGACCGCATGGTGAACAGGCTTTTTAATATCGAGGGTCTTGTTTCTAAGTGTATGTTGCGCTCTGTGTTAGTGGTATTGCGTAGTGGTGCAAGTATTACTTAACTTGGTGCTACTGCAATAGTAGTATATAATCTTTGGTGGTACTGCAATAGTAATATATAATCTTTGGTGGTACTGTGACAAGTGTGATTTAAAACTTGCACAAGAATATAGCAATCTTTGGACACCGCCGCTACAACCCACAGCAAGACTGCCTGAAGTACATTTCAGTTCAGCCGTAGGCTACAGTGTGATCAGCATGTTAAAATATATCTGTGTGTATAGGCGAATGCGTATGCCCGCGTGGATGTGCACGTGAGTGTGTATATGCGTTCACGTGTGACAGATCGAGAGAGTATACGTTAAAGTGACTTCACACACGAACACAAGCGCACGCACAGAAAGAGATGTCACACGGAAAGGAAAGAGAGAATGCAGTCTCTATGTATATATCAGTGTGTATGCACGTGTATTTTCATAAATGTATGTATGTTGAACGTATATGTGAGCGTGCTCTCTTTCTCTCGCTCTCTCTCCCCTCCTCCCTCCTTTCTGTCCTTCACCTCCTTTCCAACATCCCCGTTGCCACTACCCTTGAGACAACCTGCATTTTTGCGCATTATAATAATATGACACTCTTTGTCAGAGCATAACAATCACGATTGGATTTGTGTTTGTATTCTCTCAGTAACAATTGGGCTGCTGAAGATCTTTGAGCTATGGCAGCAGTCGAAAATTCTGGCCCTTCATTCCAATCACTTTAGGCCAATGGCAGCTCCTCCGCTCTGTCGGATGGGCACCGTAAAGTCCAGTTTGCCTGTTTCTATTTCAGTGAGAACGATGTCCATTTTGTTCATGACCAGGTCCACATCTTCACAGTTGAAAGGCATCGGAGGCTTAAACTTGATCACACTGCAGTGCGGACCATCTTGGCTGAGCAAAATAAGATGCTCCTGTTTTAGTCTGTAAACAAAGTGCACTTTTGTTTTGGTGGTGTGTGAAAGACCAGGGATAATACAATGACTCTGTCATGTTGCGTAACTTGAAAAAATCTTTCTCCAGTCCGTGCTGATATAACAGATAAACTTTCTTAGTGTATCTTGTAAGTTTTTCAAATACGCAGCAATTTTAGGTTGTCTTCTAGTTGACGAAATAAATACTAGCAGATATCGCTGGTACTTAAACCACTTGTGTTCATGACACAAGCAGAAATCAAAAGAGTTTGTAACACTTTTTCACATTTCATTATGCATTCATAGAGTAATATATGTTATATATCAATTTTGATTAAATTTGCGAGTACATTAAGCACGTTTGGCCGTTGTCTGCAGTCATCAGAGCCTGTACATAACTGTTCAACAGTGTGATTTTCCTTCTTGAAAACAGTTAGACCTGTCCTTTTTTAAAACAGAAAAATAAAGAAAGAAAGAAAGAAAAAAGGCATACCTGTAGACTACATAATTCGCAGCTTCTTGATATGGTTCTCGGGTCTTACGGTCTTTTACCAGTTCAATGCCCAGAAAAAGGCCACGACCTCTGGAAACAGTTAATCTGTGAGCTCTTTGAAGAGTCGTTATCATTTCTACATCAAATGAAGGCAAACATTTTCGTCTTTCTGTTAATAGCACGGGTCACATCCTACCATCAAGCTTCTCAAAGGAGCAGAGCAATATAGTGTCAAACATCCAGAAGTTAAAAGTTTTTTGTCGGAGGAACTTAAGGGCATCTTTCTAGCTGCGCACGTAAGCCTAAATTAATGTATACTTCTAAAAAAGGGAATTAATTAAAGAAATTTTAAGCTACAAATAACTGATATTTACCTAACATCACCAACTGTAGGGTGTTTCTCCTTCAGCTTAAGCGCCTCGGCTTTGAGATGTCCACCTACTTCAAGAGCATGTTGCATGAGGTTTTCGTCTCTGATGACGTCTAACACGGCTAGTGCCATAGCACATGACACGGGATTGCCTCCATACTGATGACAAGATTATACCATAAGGAAAAGTTACGTCGTACATTAAATGCAGTAAATTATACTTTCGATTCTTTGCTAAGTAATTCTTCTAATGTATAAGCATCATCAAACGCGTGAACACTGAAATCTGTACGTTAATGTGCAGAAAAGTCACCTGAACTCTACTGCTGGTGTCGGTCTTTCGAAAAAGCATTCATAAAAAAGTAAAAACATCGTACCGTATTAAAGTACTCGACTCCACAAGCCTGGAAACTGCCAGCGATATCGGCCGTTGTCACCACGGCAGCCACGGGATGTCCGTTTCCCATCGGTTTTCCCATCGTGACAATATCTGGCACAACACCTGCTTGGCATATCACACAACTGCCATCAGACGCTTTAGGCTTTGATAGGAAGGGATGAGCATACATTTGCTTAGATGTCAATGTATGACTACAGAAATTCAAACACCCGCTTCATTACTTTTCTTGTCTTGCGCCACTCTGACCAGTAACAGAAATGCATATACTCGGTATATTCAAAAGCAGATAATTTCAGGTCAAGTTTGAATTTCGTGCAATGAGGAAATACTTTAAAGATCAACAGGTGGACACTTCCAAGCAGACATAAGCCTCATAAGACGTATTGTCATAGGTGCAATTATCCAGCAGAGGATAAGTGTACTGCATCTCAGAAAATAACCCTTTGGTGGTTTTAAGTTCCTACTACCATTTTCGACACGAAATCATGTTGCGTGATAAAACACAAATTCTGAGTTGCAAGTAAATCATTCTTGCATGGGAAAAAACTTAGTGCCGGTGAGAAAGTGGGGTGGAGAAGGAGAGAGAGAGAGAGAGAGGATGGAGAAGGAGAAAGAAAGAACGACGATCAATGAGGAACAATCGTCCGTTTCGTCTACCATTCATGTACTGCATTCAGCACAAAATTGCAGATAGGCTGCTGTTTATTTTTTCAAACGTGGTCCTGTTATTACCTGTGAATAACAAAGAAAAAAATAGACCAGCCGATATAGCTCGTCTATGTAGGCTATATAAATGCTCACTCACCGTCGACCTGAAATGACCACATGTGTGTGCCGACCCGTCCAAATCCCACCTGTACTTCATCGGCAATGCAAACGCCTCCCGCCTTCCTGACTGACCTGTAAAATAACCAAGATTACGTCATTATTCATGTCTGTTAGTACCCAGCGACCCTACTAAATCTGCATCGGCTGCTGCGTTAAACTGATCAAAATTCCCCATATTTATCAGTGAAGGCTACAGCGAATTATTGTTGGCGAGTCCCCAGAATCACATGTGAAGGTTAGCCGTCTAACTGATACCCCACTTGTGGCGAGGGTGTAGAAAAATAAAGACATTGAGCATTTACGATGTCAGTCTGCCCAAAGGTGTCTATCACAATTTTGCCTAAGAATTAGAATGCTTACTTTCCGGATGGTAAAAGGTGAAGATGACTTTTTTAAACTCTTCTTATACAATCATTAAGACCTGTTTCAATGTAACATTTCGATCATTTGGGTGGGGGGGGGGGAGCGTGAGAAGGAGAAGTTTGATTGAATGCGAAACTTACTCGTAAACCCTACGAAGGTATCCCTCAGGGTAAATGATTTGACCCCCACAACTCTGCATGGACTCAGCAATGAAACAACAGACACCTTTGGCCTTGCCCTGTATGTCTTTGATGATTTTGTCCACTTCTTCAGCATACTTCTTGCTCAGGTCCTCTCCTGGGAAGTCACAGTCACGAAACTTCCCTCCATAGGTGTCAGGACAAGGTACCTTATATGTGAGATGCATCAGCATGAACAGTTTAATCAATACTTTTTCAAGAAGGAGTTGGTACCGCAAAATCACAAATTCAGGAATTTTTTATTATTACAAACTGCCCGGCCTTATGGTCACTTAAATCCTTTCCATGTACAAAGGCCATAACCAGCCCAACGTTAAGGCCCCTCTAGCCGAGCACAGCGAAATAGAATCCAGTTAAGAACGGTCCTACTTATCTCTCGCGTATGGGCTATTCACAATCAGATGCCTGTTTTCGTGATGTAATACCCTTCAGCTTACCACGTGCACGTGATCAGGCTCCTTATAGACATTATCAGCCATAACATCAAGCATGTAACGGCTAAGGCTGATCAAGGAAATGACGTGGCCGAAGTATGCCCTGAAAGAAAAATAACCCAGTACTTGTACGGCAGTATTTTAATTGGCTTTTGAGTTATTGCTTCTGCAGCAACATAAAGTTATTATACCGTCTGGTTAAAGCAAACAAATAAAATCTAAACAGAATGCCCAGCTGCTAAAGTGCACCAGGTGGTTAACAGGAATATGCATGCGTTAAGAAATCACATGCTTGTGTGTGTGTGTGGAGGGGTCCCGTTTAGACTATGGTAAGACTCTCAGGCCGTTTGATATATGGATATGATCGGCGTTTGTTAGTTACATGTAGGTAACTTTCACCAATTAATACCTGTCCAGGGTAAGAATCTCTGTATTTTTGGTATGGTGCATTGCCAGGCGGAGAGCAAGGTCGTTAGCTTCTGATCTGTCACGCAAGAGACAGGGGAGCGTCAGTAAGTTCGCAGTTTTAGTACATACAGACATTTTTTGTCTAAAAAAATATATATATATAATTCCATATTCGGGTCATGGTCCATGGTTCTGAAACTCTGGTGGATGTTGCCAAAGATCATTTTGAGCGCTGTATACAGAATCTTTGACATCTCTTTCTGCTAACATATGTCAGAACTAGCTTATCTACAAGAACTGCCAGAAAAAGTAACTTTACATAATGAGGAAAAACAAATTTGTTTTTGCGTACATTCAGAAACTTCAAATAAAGATCAGTTTTCTCATCGCTTTATAACGCATGTCGTCCAGCAGGAGAACATCCGGCACTGCAGGTCATGTGCACATTAATTCTCACCCTGAGTTAGTGAAGTATACAACAGACAAGCTTTCTGGCATAGTGGCGGAAATTCTCTGTGCCAGCATCACCATGTTGTCGTGTAGAAAACGAGTGTTGGTGTTTAGACGTCGCATTTGAGCCGCACCGGCTTCGATCACCCGAGGATGACAGTGGCCCACTTCGGTGGCAGTGCAGGGCAGGACAATATTAATTAAACAAAATAGTGCAGCTCATGCACCATTATAGTCAAACAACACCACTGATGCCATCCTCTTAAGAGTGCTCTAATCTATCCAACCTAATAAAGAAGTGTACTCTAAATGCGCTTTCAGTATGTACACATCTGCAACAGATTGTTGTGCAACGATTTTCCACCCACGTCTAAGATCCACGTGCGTGAGCCATGTAAATTACGAGAAGACAAACTATACCTATAGCTTCCTGACGGATAAAGCAGATCCTAGTCTACAAGCACATGATGAATAGAAAATACGATTACGAAATGAATCGGGGCAGAGAGTAGGAGGAAGACTAGAGTTAGGAACAAGAAGCGTTCATTTCTTTTAAATGAAAAAACTCAGTTCATGAAAACCCAGACAAACCACTATTGATTACCTTATGTACAAACAATTCATGAAAACCCAGACTGCTGTCCTGTATTTAATACTATTAGAGGTGTTCCTACAAACTGCATTCGAGGATAATATGCAGCACAAACCCTTAGTCTGCTTCACATCGGTCACCAAGGCATTCGGGAAGGTACGCTTTAAACTTCTACACAAGGAGTCAAAAAGATTCTTGAAGCTTTCTTTCTCTGATTCCCCCCTAACACACACGCACACACACATTCTTTCGTGCAAACTTAACTGCATTGATATTATTTGTACTAAAAATTCGCGTCTTGTTTCGAGCTGTAGGAGAGAGCGAAAGCGGGGGTGTCCTCTCTAAACTTTTGCGTACCATGACAGACGTTGTTGATGCAGTCCAAGTACTTGTTGCCTTTCTCATCATACATGTACTGCCCTGAGGCCTGCACGATCTTCAGGGGGTCAGATTCAAAGAATAACGGGCAGGACTTTCTGAAGGGAAAAAAAACATCCATGGTACAGATGCTGTTACAATCCTATTTGATTTTGTGAAGGCAGCCAGATAATAAGTGAAATACAGCAGATGGTTTATATAATTAGCCGTTCTTTGCGCAGGTTTTTTTCTAAAGTGCAGAAATGACTGGCCGATATTTGATGTAAAGAAGACTTAAACGCGCAAAAGACAAACACGTGTCAACTTGCAATTTTTTTCTGTAGGCAAAGCAAATGGAAGCATAATATACCTGAACGTGGTTATAATTACCGTTATGGAAAAGCAGGAGAAACAAAGCATTTTAAGAGTTTTCAAGCGCCCTGTAGTGGTTTTCTAAAGTGCAGTAAAGTCAAATGTATGATCTTTTGCGTTCGCGGACAGTCAGACTGAATTAACGCATGATCAACACACACGCTGGAATTTTAAGTCTTAAGGAAAATAAATTGTGTCGTGTGCGGTCTTGCTGCTGACGTAAAACTGCTTACCCAATGTGCTGCTTCCTTAATTCTATCGTACGAGCCTTGGGTAGAACGTTCATTCTGCTCCCTGTCCCTGTCGCGCACGTTTGGTGCCTACAGCGTGGAAACTAGAACGCACCTGTCATTTAGCCGAAGAGTCATATCTCATGTGGATAGAAAGGATGTCAAGAACTTTTGTCTCTCCCCTCACCCTTTCGTTCCAGAATTTAAAATTAGGTTTACTGGCAAAATCTTAAGATTGATTGATCGATATGACGTTACAGAGATTCAACATGGTATTTAGTTGTAGTTTAGCACAATTATCTTTCACGTGTATAATCCTAATTACGCTACTCTTTATTTCTAAAAACAAAAACCAGAACAGCTGGGCACGTAAGTGTGCTGCTAGAAATAGAATGCAATCCGCCTAATATCACTACAGTCCCCAACGTGCTTAATTTGCTCAAACCCCATTTGCCCCAGCTCTTGACCAAATGCTTTCACGGTGCAATTTTTCGTACGGACACGCGTTTTCTTGACGGAACGTTCAAACTTTGGTTCTAATCATGCAGCCCACTAGCCTTCCGATCTTTCTCTTCATTATTCCTACTCACCGGCTTTTGTGTTGTCCCCAGAGAAGGTCAACGGGGCATTTAGTTCACGGGGATGCCGGAGATTCATTGTTTGCCGTCACGACATTCAAAGACAAAAGAATTGATATTTGATAAGACAAAAAGTACGTCAGCCTACGCGTTTGGGTGGGGGTGCTGGGTGCCCACAGACATGGGTATATGTCTACTTATTATGCCGCATATTTGTACGCTTTTGAAAAATTTAAAATCGTTTTTAATTTTTTTAAAGAAATAAATTAGCGTATTATACCGCCATGCCGCCAAACTTAAAGTTGACGTAAGATGTTCGAGTTCAGTGTAGGCTGAATTTTTAATAAATGCATGGGTTAGCACATTTATTTGCAACCCAAACTCTTCACGAAGAACAACGTTCAGGCTTATTCGTCCTCTTATTATTCAATTCACCTGATCTCCTTATGTTGTATTATGTTGAACGGCACCATGAAGAATGTGACATTATGGCACCACGAACAATGTGTTGTTATTCCACCGGACGGGTTCACGTGCACCACAAATACAGACGACCACAAATACCTCGTCTGCAATTCAGTTCTTTTATTCGACATGGTCTGCACAATCGGCCATTAGGCCTCCCTTCTCTATATCCATCCCCTGCACCGGCGCACCGCCCAGTCCATCGTCCGAAAGCCAGAAGCAAAAAGCCGAAAAGCCCCCTCCCTGGTCGTGGCAGCCTCTTTCTACTCCCTAAACTAAGAACTAAGGGTCAGGTTCCCATGGGCAGCTGGGCCCTCCTGACTGCTATTTGGGTTATGCTGTCAATGTACTTGTGTGACTGAGTGCGAGTAGCTCAAAAGAGTGTGTCTGACTTGTCATGCATGTCCACACTAGGCAGTCTGTTTGAGTGTATTGCAAGTCAATTCCCAGCCCTGGCAAATATAGAATGTGCAATACGTATGTGTCCTGCGTCTATCCCCTAAATACCATACATCCAATATACCGCTTATTACGCATATTGTTATACTTAACACCCAGAATTTATTATAATGCATGACATAATGTACCGTAGTTCACATGAGCCCATCCCAAGATTAAGATTACCACAACAAAATCAACAAAAAGTACATATTCTTGATATTTTGGTAAAGCTGAATAGGCAAATTTTCACGCAAATCTGGTACGTTTCACCAGACATTTCGACACAGAGATTACACACACACGGCGCGTCCCCTCTGGCTGAACTAAGGTCTCGATACACAGCGTTTACAGCATAGTACAACCTATACTTTTTATTGTTATGTGACCATCCTATTCCAGAGCAATCTGCCGACGCAGATCATCATGAAGTCAGAAAATTCGGTCACGACCATAAAAGTTATACTTCCGGACTTGGGATATATTTCCACACACACACAAACTCTGGAAGTCTGTGCGTGGGAAAGAGACCAGTCTAACCCCTTATCTTCCTGTGACCACAGAATTTTCCTTCCACAAGAACAGATTTATCGAGAGGAAGCGCTCTGCGTTGGCAAAAATAGGTTCAATCTATTTGACAGAAGACAAGATAACCAAACCAAACAAAAATAAACGAAAAACTAAAAGTAATTCACCAGGGAACATTCACACTCTAAGAGGCAATCCACTGAAACGGACAGCAGCTGATGACGTGTACATTAATCTGATGAATGACGATAGATAACGTGAGTATATATAGTGACAGGGAGGGGGAGAACCGCATGGATGGATGGTTAGCTGACGATTAATTCTCTCACATCTTTTTTGTAGGCACATTTTTCTAGGAATGCTTAACAGTTTCCCTTTGTTTTGACAGGCGTAGTTCAACGTGTGCGTTAATTGACGTTTATGTTTCACTCATCAACTAGTCATTCAACCAGTTCTATGCAAACTGTAGATCACCAGTCTGGATCCTAGGGTTGAGATCCATCCCCCTCTTTCTCTCTCACACACACACAAGCTCATCAGAAATCTTTCATAGTCATTGGAAACAGGCGATGGTGATGTAAATCTCTGATGATGATACTTCATCCCACTCCATCTCACTCATGTCCTGCACCCTGGCACGCAAGGCTATCGCACCGGATAAGCATTGTAATGAATATGCACACATTCTATCAAAATGGCTTTTTTTATTGCTTACTTCTTGTTATAATCTTTAAACTTCATTTGGAAGGGAAACAACATTGAGCCTATCATAAGTACAAGATATCTAATAATTTATCATTCCAGTAAGTTTGCTGCATGCTGAAGAATTAACCTCAACATTTAAAATTTCTTATAAGTTCGGGTACATTCCAAAGCATTTGGTACACTCCGCTTGCAACTGCCCATAGAATGTAACCAAGAGATCTGTCTTTCCATCTTCATACTTTCATGATATGAAGACCTGCTTTTTCTCCTAAAAGTTTACAGAACCATGACAAGTTAATGTTTAGTATACTGGTTCTTAAAAAAACTTTAACATCTATGCATAATATGTTAATATATCAAACATTAAATACAAACACATGACTTGAGAACAAGATTTTAAAGTTAACAATCACTGCATAGTGAAAAGAATTTGTCATATACAAATCACAAATAATTTTAATTAAACAGCAAATAGTAACAATATTCGCTTGAAATTAATATTTGGCCTACCACCAACGAAGCAGGAACACAGAGCAGGTCTGCCCAGGCAACTGTCGTTATGGTACATCTAGGTGATCTGTATTATTCATTTACTACAAAGTGGTTTAGCATTCGTGGGCTATGTGTCACAATGCATCACTCTTCTGGTTAAATGAATACTGTATAAACCATTGCAGAAGTCATCATCAAGCTGAGCAGGGGCACTGAGGGTTGGCAGACTTAGTTACGGTGACACAAGCTGCCAACTTTGGTACATAACCATGCCATGGTATGCAGTGGCCCTAAAACACCTGCCCAGTTGGCCGCATCATTATATCATTGACCTGAGGAGGAAAAATGTCAATTAAAAGTGTTTGTCTGGTCCAGGTCTTAGACAAACTACAAAATGCCTTTGGCGCACAGTGGTGTCTCTTTTATCATCATCCATTATCATCATCACTGCTTATCCATAATTGTTCATTTGTCACCCACCCATACAATCACCTATCAATCCATCCGTTAATCAATCAACCCACCATTTATCAATGTGCATGGCTTATACTTAAATGCTGAAAGTCCTACCTCAACATGCGGAGGAGCACTCAGAATGTAGAGAATTGCATCCTTGATGTCTTCAGGCTGGAGACACTGTAAATCAGAATGTAGATTTTCCATCAGAATACTCTTTTTACAGGCACTCATTTAGTAACATCAACAGCGACACACAAAACAACTGAAAACTGCTAAAATCTACTTGAATGATCTATTTGAATGTAAGTTTAAAAATGGTTACCTTTATTTCAGTATAAACTTTCTCTGCATACGTTTTGTCAAAATGTCGTTCAGCAAACTCTGTTTCCACCAGCCCAGGACAAACTTGCTGAAATAAATGACAAAAAAGAACCACAAATTGCAATCCCCTATACACATTGCAGAGGAAATGTTTTAAGCTGTTTAATGATGCTAAAACCTTCTCTTACAGAAGTAAACAGACAGTGTACATATGCTGCCATAACTTAAATATCACAAAATGTCTCTCTCGCTCTCTCCGCAAAAACTGAAATGGAACTGTTACTTTATATCCAAATTTCGGGCATGTAACATGCATCTGTGTGCCCCAGCAAGTGTGACTGATGGAATGGATGGAATGGATGGGATGGATGGATGGGATGGATGGATGGGATGGATGAATGGATGGATGGATGGGATGGATGGTTAGAAAGAGAGAGAGTGAATGAGTAAGAGAATATGTCAACATGGCACTGCGTTCATACATACTGAAATCCTGATGCCAGAATTCAATTCTCTGAGTTCATTTCGTATACCCTCCCGGATAGCATTGACTGCAAACTTTGTGGCCGCATAGCAGTGGACCCCTTTGTTCTTGACTTGTCTTATTCCACTCATGCTAAATATACATTGAAACAATTTTTGTAAAGACTTTAATGAAACAACCTTGAAATTATTGTTTCACAACTGTATTATACTGATGGTGAAAAAATGCCAGCTGAAAACAAAACCATAAATTCTATTATTTTAATCAGTGTCTCATTGAAATATTGGGTTATTTTTCTTTCAGCATGTTAATGTACTGCAATCCTCCACCTGTACCTGATAATTTGGTCATTAAAACCCACACAGAGGGCTGAGAGACCAATACCAAAAGACAGAGAGAGAGAGAGAAAGAGAAAAAAGAAAGAAAGAAAGACCCTGTGCAAACTTCCCACTCAAGCATTTTTCTGATTTTACTTCAACATGTCAATTATGTTCAAAGTAATGCTTCTTTGCATCGCTTAGTTTGTTATACATATCTTTTTAATATTAAAGTTTCATACATAAAACTAAAGATAATGACACAATAATGATGATTTAAAAGAATTTACCTGCTGACCAAAATGATGTGCCCGTCATCAATATTATTCTCCCTCATCAGTTTAAAAGACTCTTTTGTGCACATCAGCAATCCTAAAACATTCACCTGAACAGATTCACACAAGTCTTATGGTTTTTACGTAACTCCTGTGGTTCTTCTCTATGAAGTGGTGCTACAGTGTAGCACTGATTTGCTACACGTTCATGTAAACTGTTATGGTCTTTCTATAGCTGCTAGTGCCACGCTTTATTACTGGGTCCAGTGGCATAGTGCTACTTTGCTAAAGAATGCTTTGCATGGAACTGTCTGCAAGTGGGAAGCAGTGCTTCTGGAAATTTTTAAAACTAAGGGTCAAAATGGCCCTCTAGCCTGAAATCTAAGGGTCATTTTGTGAAAAGCAGCTTCTGGTGTTAATTTGCCAAATGTTACAAAATCTGTGTCACTGTGATGCATGGCTTTAAAATCACTGCGTCAGTCTTGAATTTTTGCATAAATTACCCCCAGTTGTGTGTTATCAGCAGCTCTGGAAAGCATTTTTTGTCGTTTGAAGAATAACACAGTCAGGAGACTGACAGAATGCATTTTTTTCTGTGGTCCAGTGTGTACGTGGAAACATACTTTGGGGAGATTTTGGGGGCTTGTGAGCTGACCATGTAGTCAAGGAGGTTAAGGTTGCAGCCTGGTCTGAAGACTTTTTTTTACATTTCTGTTTTCCAATTGACGCTTACACGTAATTTGATACTTTACTGAATTTATCCGGTCACTTCTGGAAGTTCCCCATCCCTGTTCATGAAAAATCATGTAACTTTTGCTGTTATTCTGTAATGCAATGGTATGGCAACTAGTTGGCATGCATTCACAAATAGGAAAATAAAATTACTGATTCCAATCTGATAATCATGCAAGGAAGTAAATTATTCTGCATTTTGCACCCAGTGAGACATGCTAGTGACTGTTCAAGTAAAATATAAGCCCTGATTTTTCTCACTTCAAACATATGTCTCCATTCTTTAACACCTGTGTTGCCTGTCAGAATTGGGGCGTCATGTGCAAGGCCTGCGTTGTTGATGCAAACATCAACACGTCCTAGATCTGGATCTTCTCTGATTTTCTCAAACATTGCCAGAACCTGGTCTTCCTGAGATACATCACAAGCTATAGCTGTCACTGATCCAGCATCTTTACTACTGAATTCCTCACTCAGCTCCTGAAAAACCACAATGAAAGCACACACGTCACAACCTCTGACAATTTAGCCTATATCATTATGCTTCTATTACATGGCACCATCTGAAACTAGTGAAAGGGAAAGGTCGAATAAAAAGATACAAATGAAAAGTCGGGACAAAACCGATCGACCTCTCCTGGCATGGTGGGTGTGCACCAACAATAAAAGTACGTGTTTACTCATTTTACATTTACAGCGATCAAGCGTTCCGATTTTGAAGTGTCTAGCAGTGACTAGAATAGCAGAATGCATGGGTAGTCGAGTAACCACAGTCACCATGTGCACTAGATCTAAACGGAAGCATACCTTGATGTTTGCAATGTTGCGAGAACAACCAATAACTTTCATGCCATGCTCAGCCAAAGCTCTCGCAACAGCTGCCCCAATGCCAGCAGATGCGCCAGTTACCAAGGCAACGCGACCTCGCCATCGATCCATTACGACTTTTCTGTGTGTTTAATGCCTGTCTGAAACCTTCGGTTTGAAACCTAACCTTTGATCCGGAGTGTATAGCCACGTATTGTTACCTGCACGTGAAAGGGAAGGACTACTCTGAGTCATATTTTCCCCCTATAACTCGTGCATCATATCCACCTAATAAATAGGTTCAAAGGGGAAAAAAGGACGTACGTTAGAACAGAGATAGTATGGAAGCTATATAGGTGAAGAAAAGGCATACGTTAGAACACGGAGATAGGAATTTGCAGTAACCGTGGGCTGTTTAGTTATTTCAATTTGGGGGTAAAGAGGTGCGTTCTTTTGGTGGTGGGGAGGCAAGGGCGGGGAAAGGTGGTTCTGTGCACAAATAGTTCACGCTAGGTGTACCAAAGATTTTACAGTAAATATGTGCTGTAAAATCTTTGTGTGTATCATGAAAGGAATAGAAACTGCAATTGAAACAAAATGGGGAGAGAATGATCGGACTGATTTACTGTTCTTCGAAATAAGGATATCTTGTCAGATCTGATGTTTATGGTAGAAAATATAACGTAGACGTATATTATCATACATTTGTCAGTTGTGTAACTGATTTTTTTTCTGAGGCGAAAAACCATGGAGAGTCTGGTGCAGTGCTAGGACAGAGATAAGGCTAGGACTAGTAAAATGACGCAGTACCGATGACGTCATGTTGCCGCTTCCTGCCACGTTCTTCGCTGAGAAGTTCATATTGAAAACGGCAGCTGCTGATTTAGTGATTATTCAGTTTGCGGAGACTTTCCTCCATTAGACTGTAAATTCGAAAGGCTTCGAAAAACGGCGCGTAAAACTTTTTAACCTTGCAGTCTCTGAAGCGTTTCGAAGGATGACTTTCGCAAACCGGAGGATATTTTAGGCATGGATAATCGCGCCAGAAAGTTCCAAGAAGCAGTGCAGCGCCAGAGAGATCTCGTCGACCAGCTGAGGAAAGAGGCGAGAACCCGCCGCCAACCTGTTTCAGTCGGCATTCGGGAGATCGTGCAGTATTGCGACGCACACGCCCATGAAGACTACCTTATAAAGGGTTTCGCGAAACCAAGTGATAACCCTTTCTTTGAAAAATCGAGATGTTCCATCCTCTAGAAAGAAGCAGTTTCAAGGGGGATCGGCATCATTTGGTCAGTGATCGTTGGTACACATTCGCTTAAATTGGTCGCTTGATGAAAGCTGTTCAGCCAGCGACGTCGAATTTTGCGCTTGACTGATTTTGTGACTGAAGTTCAGCTGCATTACCAGATAGCACAAATGCGGATCTTGGGAATAAATTGCAGCCACTTTACTTAAGTGATACAAATGCCGATTTTGTGACCATGTACAGTGCTGCATTGCGTTCGTGCAAATGCCGATCGTAGGCCTGAAGTACAGCTGCATTAAAGTGACTACCAAATGCTGATCCAGCTGCGTTGCAATAGCGCAAATGCCGATCTTGTGGACCGATGCTCAGGGTTTTCTTTCTTTTTTTAAATGTTGTGATTTAAAAACTTTCACTACAGTTCTACCTGACAGTTTTTGCCCTGGCGCTTTATCATATGACTGTAAACATACTAATTTCGACCAAGTTGTTTGAGTTATATTACGTGCATCACTTGATGTATTACGACTGTTTTAAATGAAATTCAGTTATATCCAGTTCCTGTCAGTTTTGTAATTAAACTATGAAATCTACCATAGTTTCTTTCAATTTGAAATTTACACATTACACATTTAATGAAATTCGAACTACTTGGATCTGCAAACACAAAATAATTACAAGTGTCGTGCAACGTTTTTTTCAGGTATTGGTCTTGGTGTATGGTTACAAAGTTTGTGAAGTAGTTTTTCTGTCAAAAAACAGTCTCTACATGTACTTTGTAATTTTTATCATAATGGTTGAATTAGCACCGTGTCAGCATTTTCTTTCAGGTTCAAGCACCATCAAATAGTTTTCTTCATGTTCTAACTTCAAGAATGTTTCTGGCAGGTCAATAGTTTTGAGTAAAGCCACAATGCAAGGTTCCTCAATTTACTTGAGTAGATAAAGCTGTACTCTCAACAAAACAAATGAGAACAACAAATAGCAGTTAGGTTTTTCGTGACATTTATTACAAACTGGATGAGTAGAAAACTATCCAAGTTAAAAGAAGTGGTATGCAAAAGGTGACTTTTTACATATAGGAAGCATGCCAAAACAAATAGCAAGAAGAAATATCTTCTTGTTCACTACAGGACAATCCACCATCATTACAAAATGACAACCCTGAGCAGGTGCACCCATCTGGAGACATGACTGCCAATAAGCAATGAAAAGGAATATTCAACGTAAAAAAAATGATTTTGTATGATAGCTTACTTATACAGGAAAAGAATTTATACAAGCGAATGATACATTGTGTATAGCATGTACATATATACATAATTTTCTGTTCCACCTACTGGGAGAAATCATTTACTGACTGTCCATGAAAAGACTTCATGGGGCAGCAGATAAGCAGCAACTTCAGGGTTGGCCATCTTCCCAACACGCTGCTCTTAACCCTTACAGTGCAGTGGGGCACAGCCCGCGCTAGCCATGCATCCTTCAATTTTAGGCGTGACTTTTCCTTGGGTATTTCATTATATCCAGCAGTGTAAGTGTTAAAGCTTTACAACCACTGTTCTGACCACAAGGACAGATCAAACTCATGCAACCAAACCTAGCGATTCTGAATCTAGGAAATGAACCATCAGTTTGAATTTTTAGTGACCAGACTTCTTTTTAAAAAAACTGTTTTCTTGCACTTGCAATATTCAGAAATTCTATTAGCATTACCAAGTAACTATTAATGCATTTGTCAATCTTAGTCCTGGTCATGAACTTTTAGACTGTCAAATCCACTTGCTAAAACCTTAATACAAATCAGATACAAAATATATACAAACTTCTCCCACATGGTACATCAACAAGGGATCTATGATGGCAGTTTACACGACGACAGTTGAGTTTCCCCACATACCACAAGACCATAAAGAGTACATCTGTTTCTTTTTATCTAAGTGCTTTTTCTTTCATGAATTAGTCCCCTGCATAGTTAAACGTAATTAGGTCTTTTATCTTGCCATGACTGTCAATATTACTGAACTGGACCCAGCACTGTTTGTTCAACATTGACACGAAATGCCAAATATACAGCTTAGAATCAAAGATCAAACCATTCCAGCCTAGCACTTATCTGTAAAACGTTAAGAAATAGCAGGTCGTGCAAAGATATACCCATAACTTTTTGCCTGTTGTGATCTAGGATGTTTGAGACCATACCCGTGTAATGAGCTTAAACCTATTCTTTAAATAGGTAATTAGATTATTTTTAAGAAATGCACTAGAAATTAAATTCATCTATCCATACAATGAAGTATCTAGCACAGATTTCTTTAGCTGCACAACTCTAGTTCCAGATCTGAACAGTGTGCCCTCAAACCACCAAGTACTTTGTATCAGGGATGGAACATGACTTTTTTTTAAAAGAAAGGTCAGTAGACACACAAAACTTATCAATCTCATGCACTTGTAGATTCTGATATAAATCAGCAATAATAAAAATCAAGAGCAACTATTTCAATTATATACACAAGGTGCACCAAATATGGGTTGTATTCCTTGAAATGGTGCTGCATTAACGCTGATCAACGCAGATGCTGGTTTGATCCAATTTGTGTGTGTGTGGGGGGGGGGGGGGCACCCATCTATCTAGTAAATCTGACCAGTTTTAATTTACTGAAAATTAGTTATCTCAGTATTACTGTGGTTCAAAGGTCACTGCCATTTTGCTGAACTTCCTCAAGGTTATCTGCACAGTTGAGGATATCCTGTTCTACCTAAAATTATTCTCCATTCCATAACCCCAACAAACGATTTTAAAATATTTAAAGATACACGCTCAACAAAAACTGTACACCTCTATAGTTAACAAAAGCTTTGTAGGCAGTTACACCTTAATAAATGTGGCTACACAGGACAAAAATTTTGGATGAGTACCATAATCATTATGCTTGAGCTAAACAATTTCAACAATAAGATACAATTTCAATGCCATATTTTGTCAACAAAAAAACTATTGCCATCTATCCATACATAAAAGCTGATACATGCATACTGCTAATGCCATCAACTTCCTGCAGGGAAAAGACAACATTAAAGAGCAAAGTGTCAATTTGGATTAATGTGTAAACATATTAGTAATACCTTCACTATACAAAGGTAATCAAATGGCTGTCACTGAGGTAGACCTCTATGATAAGCAGCACATATATATATATATACGACTTAATTTCAACAAAAGTATAATACAGCAGACTGTCCCTATTACAACCCCCTCTTAGATAAGAGAAATTTTTTCACCAACCCCTCAAAGGTTACACTGCATGAGCTCTCTGTTACGTCCTATTAAGACCTAACGACTCAGTTAAAAGCTGATTTTGGTGCATTTTCAAGTTTTAATGGTGAGGTTTTACCATACATGAAATGGAAATGGCACACAACACATGAATGCTTTCACCCACTCCCAAATCCACACCAACACAATAACAAAACTTCCTGATATTGTTAGATCATGCCCTACACCTGGGTTTTTAACAGTTTCACAGATTACACACCGAGTTGCATCTTGCCTTACTTCCAGCAATAAAGTACCCTTTACAGAACTTTGCCAATAAATTTTTTTTAAAGGTCACTGAACTGCTAACACTGTATTAAGCAAAAAAAAAAAAGATTTTGACAGGTTCATCTCAAGCACCCTGATATAAGCAACTAAAGACAGGATACACTAAAAAGAGTGAAGTTCTCAACAGAAACAGCTTGTCATTCAGTGCTATTCAGTTGCTAGTAAGTACTTCTAGCAAGAATTCTCTTCACACCTGTTTGCCCTTCCTTCGGGACAAGTGTGTTTTTCAATAACGAAATATGCACATAGCTTCCATGCAAATATGCAAAATATTGCACCAGCGCAAGATATTATTTTACATCTCAAATCTTTCTTTCACTCATCATAATTTGGTCTGCTTTACTTTTTGACATTTTGGCTCTGTCGCTCTCACAAGCTTGCTGTTTTATATGGTGAACTGGGCCCTCACATCAGGTATTATCTGCATATCTAACACTTGCAGAATCGACAGATCAGTGTAATGCACACACACACACACCAAAAAAGCATGGCTATTTACAAAAATAAGGTGAACCCAAATTTCTATTTTATGCTTCTCAAACCTACAACTGTTAAGCACTGCAAATTTCATAATTTTGCATGTATATACTGTATGATAAAACAGCTCTGTCACTCTGCGGCAATAAACGCTACAGTCACATTTGCACCAATAACTGCATCAACAAATGGTTGTTGCTTAACAACCTGACGCAATCTAGGTGTATATCAGGGTGGTGTTGCTTAGACAAGTTTATGGGACTGCTGTCACAACACAGGTTTTGGTCGCTCCCAGTCACATTATTCACATTGTACATATACTGACACCGGGCAAACCAGTCTGCCATCAACAGGAAGCTGAACATTAAACCAGAAAAAATGCCATTAATCCATGACAAACTTGGCTACAATAAAGAATAATGGTCAACATCAAAACCTTGTTACAATCAGCTCTTCTGACTGAATGAATAATGTGACTGGAACATGATGTATGAACATGACTAGCACTAGCAACGTCAGTTACATGAAAGGCTCACCAGCTTGATACCTTCAGATGCAAAATTTCTAGTCGAAGGGCAAAAAAAGTACATATACTTTTGCTTTCCCATTCACCACAATAAAAATTATACCTGTTGGTGCTATGAGTTATGTCAGCTGGTGTTACAGGTAAAGTTTTTGAAGGTTCAACAATTTATTTTAACATTAATCAAAAGTGATGCAAGGGAAGTGGAAGCTGCCAGTTGCTCAATATTTTGTCCTGCCTTTTTCTTCCATTGTAAACATCCCAGATACTCAGAATTATCAGGACTTCTTATCTGTAAAATGAATAGTTTCAACCACTGAAAGTTCTATGCTTTGGGGCAAATAATTCTACTTTCCAATGCATTCAGATGACTGACATAAATGGTAGATACATTGTAAATCTTAAATATTTTGATCCAGATTTATTTCATGGTGGTTAGTAGAACAACACACTGATTTGGCAGTACATGTAGTATTATCAAGCATGTGTCTCCCTGTACGCCAGTTTCCAATGGACTTTGCTAAGTCATATAAATGTACCTTATGCAAATTTGTATATTAAAAGAAACTATT
>SMGT01015919.1:0-10139 GCA_004794575.1 Lanistes nyassanus | reverse complement strand
CTTAACCCCACTACGACATGACGCAATATCAGTTACTGCAGACCGTTGGACAAAAGTTGTCTTGTACACATATAAGCACGCACACATACATTTTGTCTTTCGGTAAATTACAGGATCGAAGCTTCGGTCCCACCCAGTCACATTATACCGACACCGGGCCAACCAGTCCTAGTACTGTTCCCTGTAGTGCCAGGCGTCTGGCAGGACAGCTACTAGATTGCCGATTTTTTTCTGGTCCGTTGCAGAAACCACTGACCTCCCACCTCGGACTAAATGTGCTAACGAGTAAATGTGCTATCAACATATATATATATATCAATACATCGATGTATATATCGCCGATAATAATAATTTATTATATTTTAGTATACACACACAACACACACACAACACACACACACATGCGCGCGCGCCCACGTACTTATATACTTACGGGTTCTTTAAGAAAACCAGATTTTGAGAGCAAATTTATTAGTCCTACCCAGTCACATTATGCTGACACTGGGTCAACCAGTCCTAGTACTGTTACCTGTAGTGTCAGGCGTCCGACAGGACGGCAGCTCACAAACACAAGCTTTTAGCAACCATTTCTAGTTAACCGAACACATGCACTACCTCTGAATTTCTTGAGAAATCTCGCACTCTCTCTCAAGAGACCCCGAGAAGTGCATTTTAATTTCTGCACACCGAGATTAAATTAGCAGTTGCCAACCTCCTCGGATTTGTTCGTGCTGTGAACGTCGAAATGTTATTCGCAGATGCCTGCTTAACCAGTTTTAAGCCACGCCAGACCTCCCCGAGAAATCGGATGCTTTACAGGCAATTGATTTCTCAGTTCTTTCCGGCGTGGTTTCAAACTGTACTGTTTAGACACTGCCCCAAGCCCCCAAGGGTTGCTGCAAGACACCCCCCTGCTTCGATGTCGGCGGCTTTTCTTTAGCACTTGAAGCATGGAGCATCAAAAATATCTTATAATTAATTGTAATCTAACATAAAATAAAACATTGAAGTCTAATGTACCAAAAGAGTTTGTTGTCTGCAGTATTTCATAAAATGTAGTCTGGCATATAAAAGCTTTCAGTTTGGCATCATAAGAGCTATTAGTTTGTATCATAAGAGCTTTAGTCTGGCATCATAAGCGCTTTTAGTTTGGCGTCATAAAAGCTTTTAGTTTGGCGTCCTAAGAGTTTTTAGTTTGGCGTCATAAGAGTTTTTAGTTTGGCGTCATAAGAACTTTAGTTTGGCTTTGTAAAACCTGTAAGTGCAGCATGCGAGGAGCGTTTAGTCTGACGAGTAAACTGGTTTATCGAACGATAGACCGTAAGATCCCGTAGTTTTGCTATCCAAATATGTATTCATATGATAAAGACCGGGTTTCCAGTTTACTCAATCTCCGATAAGATCCCAGAGACTTGCAGACTCTTAAGGCAAATGAAATGCTTTTACCGTCGCTGTCATATTTCAGTTGTGTATCTTCTTCAGTTCCCCCTAGCGGCGTCAGGGGGCTATTATATCTGCTTTTGTCAAGAATTTCGATCCCAGTACTTAATTTGCATTGGATTCGCTGCCTATGACAGGTTTCTAGCCCTTGTCAGATCACTCACCGCTGTTATGAGCCCTGTTTGTGGTGTATGCAAGTAATGCTTGCGTCACAATTCTAAAAATGCTATGAGTTACAATCATACGTTTTCAAGCAGGGATCTAATAAGAGTGCTGAAAATTCAGCAGCTGTCTGCCAGTCGCGATGACAAATCTCGAAAACATGTCCGTCCCCTAACCACAGTCCCTCCCATATTTTTACCTTCTTGTCCAGCGACCATGGTGGACCAGCGTACATGTCAGTTAAGGGGCCTATTTTATTTGTTACTAGCCAGGGGACCCCGCTCTCTACGGGTTTTTCTTACAACACACTAATCCCCCACCCTTTTCTTAACCCCTACCCACGCCGTGATATAGCCTTAGTTGCTGACACGGCGTTAAGCCCAAATACCTCCTCCTCCTTAACCCCTACCCTTGAATGCCATCTCCCCGTCAAGCGAGACAAGGGAAAGTACTCTTACCACGAAGGGGAAACGACTTTCTGGTGATCTCCCTTGCACTCTGACGGTACATGACTTGTTAAAGGGAGTCTAACCAGTGCTAAACCAATACCTGTAACGATTATGATACTATTAGTTAAGACGTTTCCAATAGTTACAGCTGGTGTCTAAAGCCCCGGGCGTGCACAAACGCGCTCATCGGCGACCGAACTGTGAAACGCCTGCCTAGCTGGCAGAAACGCGCCGCGAGAGCCTCGATTTCGCTTTGAAGGATTTTCCGGAATGCTGACGTAGTAAAGTCAAGTCGTGGTAAGCATGGGTCGCATGTATGCTGTATACGGCTGTGGCAACCACTCGGGAAAATATATGCGTTGTTATCGAACGTTTTTATCTTGAAGATACTCGAGGGTACTATAACAAATTTATTCGTATAAAACATAACAAAAAATCTAAGTAGCAAGACAGTAAAAGCATTGAATGATTTCTGAAGACGAGGCACACAGAGTAAGACTTACCAGTCTGTATTGTTCAACCGATCAGTCACGAGTCCTACCAAACCCCGAACAGCCACGAATAGCCACCAAAAGCCACGGTTTTAGGTCTAAATAAAAGGTTAGAAAGGTAGTGCTCGTGCGTGTGCATCAGAATGCACTTTTATAGGTATCTGATGCATAATATGCCAGAAAATATACACTTTTGTACGCACCTTGTAAAGATTTGTGACTGAAATGTTATCGTGTGCTGGTCTGCCAGGAGTCACCTTTTCGAAAAACCGCACAGCCACATGGGATGATTTAATATAGAAATCAACTGTTACAAATAATCGATGCATAATACACCTGAAATGTACAGCTAGGTACGGAAGTCTTCTAATACGTGCTATCACGGTCGAATTGTGACTATTCGGGGTTTCGAACACGGCAGACGAGCGGACGATAACAGTACTGACACAAATCTCTAGAACCGTGGCTTTCGTGACTTCTCGTGGCTATTCGGGGTTTGGTAGGAGCGATCAGCCACACTGTCAGGCGATTCCGCAGCCGAGGCCGACTGCAATCTGACAGCGGTTCAGATTGGTAAGGCTGCACTTCGATGTGCATAAATACTATTTTATTTTCGATTTCTTCATCGCTGGAACTGCCAGAATCATAGTGCATATTCCTTCCCGCCTCCGTTCTTTGTTATCGACTTTAAAACGTCACTTCCGGAATCCCGCGAGCTCGTGTTATTCCGTCGCGTCGCTCAGCAATCTTCGGAAAAGAGCGTCTGAAGCATCTTTGACATCGATTTGTAGTAGCGGGAGGGCCGCTTTGGTTAGAGTGATACATTTTTAACGAAGTATAGGCAACTATCGCTATCGAACAGCAAAACTTTGTACCTAGCTGGTTAGACTCCCTTTAACAGCGTCGTCATATTTATTATTTCATTTTTGTTTAGGCCTAGGCACAGGGTCGAAATATGGCCTATGACCATCTGCGGGTGAAAGCAACCCCCGTGGATCGGTTAAAGCGTGCGGATTTGTATTTGAAACACACACACACACACACGCATTCGGCTTTATATATACATATATGTGAACGTAGCCTACCATCTTCATCTCCACCAGATATGGCAGTCGATAGACCATTATCATCATGGGAATTTGGGGGGGGTGCTGAACCTTGTAGGAGGTCTAGGCGCTTACAAACGAAGGTATAGAAAATAAACACCTGAGCAAAATGCAAGCGCCTCGCACACACACTAGCACACACATTCATTAAGGACAGTGCGACAAAACTATTTGGTTATTTCCTAGTAAAGAAAACCCTTCTTTGACTTAAACATCGAAGTTTCTCGGCCCCGGCTGCACTGGCTGAAAGAATTCAGCCGACTGGCACCATCTGTTTGAAGATTCAGTTGGGCCATTGTGTGAGGGCGCCACGTGCATGCGTGTTTGCACTTACGACCGTGTGTCCATGTGCGTGCTTGCATGTGTTTATGTGTGTCTCTCTCTGGTGTGAGAGTGTGTGTGTGTGTGTGCGTGAGTGTGTGTGTGTGTGCGAGTGCGTGCTCGTGCGTGTGTGTATGTGTGTGTGTGTTCTTGACGAGAAGACTAAACCTGGGATCTTGATAGTTCAAATGTTTTTTTGTTTGCGGTATAAGAAGCACTGAGTTGAAGCCTTATCAGGGACATAAACAACTTAACAGCCTTAAGCATGCTATCTCTAGCTAAAGAGTTCTGCCATATGCATGTTTTGCTGTGCTGGGTAATTTTTTAATCGAGAAATACAATATTTCACTGTGTGAAACCAAGCAGTATTGAGTTCCTGGGCTGGGTTGCATAAGCGCTCATATCTGCACCGCCAGTCGTCAGAGATAGATCGGTCCGAGTTTTTTTAATGTGTATTTTTACGCATGAACAGGAGATACGAACACTTCCGCAAAAAAACCGGGGCCATTCGAACTTGTTCAGTGTGCTGCATGTTTGGGGAAATTATTCGTTAAAGCAGTCATCTCACGTGAAATTGGCAACTATGTACACCATTCGTATATGAGTAATACTGAAATAATGTTACGTGCGTGTGCGAGATTTCCAGCATTTCGCAACTAGACAATTTTTTTCGTGAAAATACTTCATTAGTATGACGTCATATTTTTCACTTGCCAGATTCTTTACTTCACACAGCTAATTAACACGACCAATCTGCGCAAATTAAGCAGTATGCCTCAAACTAGAATGCGCCACTCAATACACATATATTTCTGAGGTTCTTGAAGTATTTGCAGAAATTCAATATATTTCACACGAAGTAAGAGTTATCTATTATAAAAAAATCAAGAAGCGAAGAGACATTCCCTTTATTTAGAAGAACTGGATCATTTGACGATGCATTGCAGATAAGAGAAATGTAGACTCATAGCCAGATCGAAGAATTAAAAAAATCCTTTCTACCTTAGTAAATGTGATATTTTGAAGCTAAACAGGGAATACGAAGGAAGAACACAAAACTATAATATGCACAACCCCTTACAAAGTTATTGTCTTTCACAACTCGGTAACTGAAAAACACTGCATTTAAAATTACGCCCCGTTTCCGAGGTTACACATGCGAGTTTACTGGTGTTTGGAATACCGGATGCTTCCCTTAGAAGATAAATTTGACGAGGAGCCGGAAAGGAGTTTTTATCTGGTAAGCAATTGGCTCCGCGCAGTCTGCTTCACGTATATAACGACACTGTGCTTCACGTATATAACGACACTGTTCTTCACGTACATAACGACACTGTGCTAGCCGCTTGGCAGCTAAACTGTACCCGTCAGGTAATGTACTCGATGTTTTTTTTTAATTGGCAAATGTTTGTTTGCATCCTATTTGCTGGCCGCTAGCTTCGTAAGCGATGCCTTTTGATTAACTTTGTCTTCTCTCTCTCTCTCTCTGTGGATAAAATACAGTTGGTTATTTAAGAGCTATATAGAGAGAGAAAGTGCTTCAACATCGTGATTTAATACTGTAGGTGAGTTAACGGAAGGCGAGGCAACTATTAATCGATGCACTGAAACAGCCACCAAACTGTTAGCTGCAGTATGATGGTCAGTGTAGAGAGGTCGTTCGATGTTTGAGGAAGGCGGAAGTGAGTCTGCACGATGTTTTAATTCTATTTCATAATTCTTGGACACTGCTGGATTCGAACCCACAACCTTGACACGTGAATCAGATAATCTATTCTAAAAACAAAACAAAAAACAAAAACAAAGGAGGTCGGGAGGAGTAGCGAGAGAACTCTTTAATCATACGCATTTGACTGTTCGTGGCGGCCTTTCACAGAAAAGTGCATTTACACGTCTGTTTTTCTGCTTTTTCAGCTTATTTTTCTATCTGGTTGGAGATATAACCCTTATTTAAAATAAAAGAAGACACTAACCATCTGTGCGCCGAATAAACCAATTTACATAAAAGTACAAGAAAGAAATTAAATGTGGATCAGTAAACAGCATCATAGGTACATATTAACATAATTATTCAGGAAATAAGACTTTTTGCGTTTGTACTATAAATACTCACTTAGCCGTTTCGTACTGTTTTATTTTCAGTGCTAGTCATGAGATAGACTGAACACTACTCGAAGATGTCAGTCGGCTTTAAAGTCACTTTTCTTTTCATGTTTATCCAATGTGGCGCTAGCCTCATGACACATGGACGTGCACAGAAAGTTACACTGCAGTCTACTCAGCTAAAAGACTCCAGTCTATTGACAGACCAGACACAAGGGAGAGTACTCCAGCATGATCCATTAGACTACTTTGTCCCCAAGGCTGATGAAAGTTCCCGGTCAGAGATCACGGATTTCGACCTTTTCGTTAAAGACGAGACAACACGAACCTATACATCTCTGACTGCTCCCCCAGCAGCTGATTTCAGGTCACACAAAAACATCGCAAATGCTTTTGGAGAAGGAAAGGTTGAAGGTTATAACCCAAGTGGAAGGCTATGGCTGACTAGAAAAAGACGTGAGGCGGAAAGCGTCAGTTCTATATCCGTAGCTCGCCTTGCAGCCTCTTTAAAAACCATGGAAATAGAGAACCACCAGTTAAAATCTACAGTCAGTGTGCTGCAGGAAGCAGCTGAGAAATTCTCTACAAGACTGCAAGATTTCGTGGCGCAATCGAACTTTGCCACAGCCCAGCAGATGACGCAAACCAGTACAGCACACCAGCAGCAGCTGATGGCTTTAGGGCAGCTGCAGCTTCAGCTGTCACAGCTGTCCACAAAGGTGCTGAAGCTGGAGGACGAGAACGAGGCTCTTCGCACGCAGCTGCGCTCGCTGAAAGAGGAAGGTGACCTGAGGCAGCAACAGTTGGTGGAAATGTCGAATGTGACCACGGGGTTACAAACGGCAAACAACTCCATCTACACGCAACTGCAGACCCTGAACGCCGCACGACAGACGCAGAACAAGATGCAGGACCCGGCTTTGCTTGAGAAAATCGAGATGTTGCAGGAGCAGACGATGTTGCTAGACTCCCACCTTTCAGAGCTAAGCGTTCTGTCTCAGGGGCTCCTCGCCGCAAACACGTCGCTTCATCTGCGAGACGCAGCATTGGAAGAACGCCTGGACTCGCAAGTGGCGGACATACAGCAGGGCTACAAGGACTTAATGAACAGGATCTCTAATCATTGTACGTATTTTTTCACTGGTATCATTGTTTGCCCTGTAATGCTGAAGAAAACGAAAATTAAGAAAAATTTATTTTGCTCAACTGCTTGAATGTGTCCTTGTCTTCATTCTAGCGATAAGCAGCTGCGACTGTGGCGTCTCGGCTCGTGCAGCTTCTTAGGGTTAGAGTGAACAGAATCCGGCGAAGGGCTCTGTAGCTGAGTGGCTAAAGCTTTGGTTTTAGGAACTGTTTGATGTGAAGGTAAAGGTTAGGGGACGGTTAGGGGTTAGGCATGCTACAGCCCCTACTGATAAGGCATAAATGATTGCAATATCATATATTCGGTAGACGCGGACTGAGAGGGAAAGAGAAAAGACTAAAGTTGAAAAGGGTGAGGGGGAGGGAGAGAGGGGTGGCGGAGAGAGAGAGGAGGGAGTCTTTGTGATTTCAGATATCGTGTTCAGTTTATTTACGATAGTCGATATTTTCTTCTGATATGCGTTTCTGTGAGTATGTATATGTTATAATATATGCATATAAAATAAATGTATGTGGGCGCGTGCTTGCTTGCGTGCGTGTGTGAACGCGTGTGATCTGTGTCCATACAGCTTCTCCATCTCCCCAGCCTGTCGGCTTCCACGCAAGACTGACCAATTCCGTCAACGCATCTGCTGATGGAACTCTCGCCGTAGACAAAATTGAGTACAGCTCAGGGGGAGACTACAACCCTCAGACCGGCGTCTTCACTGCCCCTGTCACGGGCCTCTATCTCTTTCTGGCCAACATGGCTGCAGACATGACCGGCGACTCTGCGTGGTTAGCCGTGGTTCTGGACAAAACCGAACTCTGCAGGACGTGGTCTCGGTACTCCACGGAAATCGAGATGGCCAGCTGCCATGCGGCATCAAAGGTCGTCAAGGGTCAGAACGTTTCCATCGCCATTCGAGGGGGCGTCAAACGCCGAATTCGTGGAAACTTTTGGACAACCTTCTCGGGTGTATTGATTCAAGGAGAAGAGTGAGATCGCGCAGCAAGCAAAGTAGCCATGGAAACGTGTCGAAATTTCATTTTAAACTGTTCTATGATGTGTTGTGTCTGATGTGTAATGTGTTCACCAAAACCCTGATTCATACTGTAAGTGCTACTTACGCTAGAAATAACGTTACTCACGGTTACTGGTAATACAGGTAGGCGAATATAATCAAATGTATTTGAACCCCTCGGCATATATATGTTTATATAAACACCTGCAGACCACTGACAATATGTTTACTATACGATTAAATATATGCATGACTGTAGCGGCATGTATGTGTCACGAAATCAACGTTTTGCAGAAAGACTAGCACTGCATTATGGGAGGAATGTCCGAAAACTCTGGGGTATTTCTTTTTACGAAACGTTAATAATTTATCCCACCAGAGCAATAGAATGGATTATATGATATGCGTCATGGGCAAGAGGTACCTATGGCGATATCGGAAACGAGGAATTTTAACTGAAAGAACCACCAGACTGATAGCTGCAGCAAGATGGCCGACAGCTGCTAATGATTCTCTAGGCGACGATGTTTGGCATAAACAAGGCCAAACGGGTCACGCAGGCTCAATAGGAAAACTTCCTTCATCAAATAAACTATGATTATTTATTCACAGTTGTGTAACAATATGCGTGTCAGGCAGTAGGTAGCAGGTAGGTTAGTGAGGGGCATACAGTACAGGTTAGAAGAGGAGATTCCATCCAACACGGATCTGAGCCTGACCTTAACACTTAGCAGGCCAGACATAACTGAAAGGTCAGACACACCATTTTAAGTCGTGCAGCACTCAATAACTATCTACAAAAGAGCCATAACTCCAAACCATGCATCGTCCACTAGGGTCACCAAGCATTCAGTTGTCCAACACAGCCACACGTGCAGACTGGAAAAGGTCAGCAGTAGACATTTAATACTGTTATATAAACTCTAGTGGAGTTAGCCACGGATATATGGGGGGGGGGGACTGATGAAGTGGGAAAGTCCGAGAGACATGGAGATCGACTAAAGTTGTAAACCGGCCCGCCACTTGGATTCTCACCCGTTGAAGAATAAAACTTTGATAGCCAGAGATCACGGTTCCATTGACTGTGAAAGAAAGCAGTGGTGCATGTATCTTCGTGGTGCTGGGACGCACTACATAACGCTACATTCTTCGTGGTGCCTCTACATAATGGTACGTGGTCATTTGTATGCCGTGACCATTCATAACAGTTGTTCCCATCTAAGAATAGGGGCCTGGATAGCTCAGTTGGTAGAGCTGCGGACTAGCGGACTAGGTGGAAAGTTTCTGGCTCGAATCCAGATGTGGCCATGGATTATTTCCTGGAGTTATACACTGCGCAGACTGTATTCGCCCATTCCTCTCACATTAAACTGCCTGTCCGCACTGCCCATCTTACTGTAGCTATCAGTGTGGCACTTTTATCAGTGCATAAGCACCCAAATTCCGGCGGTACGTTAAACAGCCAATAACAAACCAACCAACTGTTCTGAGAATGTTTTATTTCAGACACATGTTGATAAGACCCGCAGCTTACAGCGTAAGAAAGGTTAGGCGTATACCAAGCTTTCTAAAACCTTGGGAAAATCTCATGTAAAATAAACCGTCAACAATGAAATGATTGTATGAGAGAATGAGAGACAGAGAGACGGAGGGCGGGAGTGAACGAACAAATGAAAGAAGTTTTTTTGATTAGAGACAGAATGACAGTTACAAACACGCGTGCCACGCGCAGTCCTCGATTGTTTCCCTTTATTCTTTTCTCTTCCGCCCGACACAAAGTGAAGCGGCTTATTTAGTTTGTTCGATCCGGAAAGTAACAGGTGTAACACGAGCTGTTTCACCTGAACGTTTTCAAGCAGACAGTCTGTTGCGAACTGGGGGTTTTGAAAGAGACAACCGACCTCCGTGTTGCTCTCCCCG
>SMGT01015917.1:0-10165 GCA_004794575.1 Lanistes nyassanus | reverse complement strand
TTTAGTTTTTCCAGGTTTAGGGATGGGGACCACTGTAGCTACTTTCCACAGATTTGGAATGGTTCCCTTATCAAGTATTTCATTGAATAATTGTAGCATTAACTGTTTGGTACTGGGGTGACTTTTTTGGAGCATTTCGTCTTTTATCATTTTATCATGTACAACGTGGTAAATCCAACTCTCAAAAATGACGTCAGGCCAACGTCTGTACATTCAATAGATCGACCGACGATAACATTGGCTAAAACTATTCTAAGATTACACCTAACTAGTCCCGAATAGCCGAACCGACCAATCAACATTTATGGTGTGTACTTTCTTGCAAGTTTCTGAATAAGGTTACTACTAACTGTTTTAAGGCTATTTTTTTGCTAATACTATCTTCGAATTACGATCGTGTCGGCTACTCCTCCATATAGCTAAACTACACGGTACCTACACTTTCTTATTCACGACGCTGGACAGGACTACCGCAGACGCAGTAAACATTAGTGGATTCATCCCCAAAACCACTTTCCCCCAGTATAATTCACATCACATAATGTTTCTTTAAATCATTTCGATATAGTCGGAGATCGCGTTTGTCTTCCTAAAACCTTTCGAAGAGAGTCATGTATAGGATTCGGTGTGCAGTTGAGAGCTTTTTGCAGCTTTCAAAAACCTGGGTTTTCGGTGTATTTCGGAGAGACTGTCATACTGTCTACTTTTAATAATAGCATCAATAAACCTTTATGCATTAGGGGTTATGTTTATTGATCATGATTCAGATTATTAAGCACAAGCACACAGATTTTAATGTACTGAAGACAACTTAATCTTTTCCGTTTAGCTTCACCATCTCTCATTCTGTCACGCACAGTAACAGGTGGACAGAGACAAGAAATACATGTAAGAAAACACGTTCATTAAGTAGATGGTCCGGTCAACAATGAGACGAACGTGTTCGTGCATGCATACTTAGATGTTTGAATGTGTGTGCGCGCGCGCGTTTCTCTCTTCTGTGAGCGTGAGAGGGAGAGAGTATGTGTTGACGTGCAAAGGCAAATAGAGAGTAAGTCTGTCAGTGACAGAGATCAAGACACGGTGGCACAGGGTTCGTGGACAAGCATGGTGGCTGTAAAATGAGTGAAACATCAGCCAATGACTGAGGCCGTTGTGTTTGCGTTGTGTGTGACGCCCGTGCGTTGCTTCACCTGAGTTTGGATTGGGGGCGATGGCTGGAAACGCTGAAGGCGCGCCGTCCTTGGCAACCACATTAATAAGGTAATAAGCTTGTTCTTCACGGTCAAATCTTTGGTTGCTTCTGATGACAGCAGACCGGTCGTCAATCCTGGCTATTGTGAAATTTGTGTTGTTGCTTGCATCAACGATCTCAAATGTCAGCTGAGGAAAAAACACACAGACACAAACCACAATCATCATGCATACAAGAGGAATCATGTTTTCATACTAACATTCTTAAATTAGTTTTCTCCAAAAGATCCTCCTCTGAGCCAGGAAGCACACACCTTTTGTTTGCTGGCTGTTATTACAAAGAAACTGTAGAGTTATTCTGGATTTTCTTTGGTACAACAAGAGTTGCTATTTATATCCCCTATGTATTCTTCTTTACCAATGACACCTCTGTCTCACCCCCTCCCCAACTTCTCATTAAAATTGAAAAACAAAATCTCCAACAAGTTACTGATTTTCAATAAAGAGTGCCAAAATTCTTCCCTCTCCTTCGCGCACGCCTGTTCGCTCTCAGACAAGTAAACAGACAGACAAAAACCTTGCTGTAGAGAGGAGTGATGTCCGCATCTTGGCCAGTGATGGTCACACAGTCTTGTCCACCGGCTAAATTCTCAGTCACAGAACCCTGGACGCGGCCGTTCGTGTCTGTACCGCTAAAACTTGGCCGTTTGTTGTTAGCATCGATTAAGTTCACTTCCAGGTTGATCTCAGTTGTCAAGGTGACGGGACCATAATTCTGTACAGAGTTAAAAAAAAAGGCAAGACAAAGGCTAACATAAAAGTTACATGCTGAAAGCTGTAGGTCAGTTATATTCTAAACACTGCGGATTTATAAATGCGTGTCTTTCTTTATCAGACTCAGCACAGAGGACCTCAAAATTAACAGGCTGTGATTTCACTCAACAGAACAACGCCATACTGAACAAGGTCAACAAATGAACTTGTGCAGATGAAAAACTGAAGTGTTCTTGACATTTTTTGCGAAATCTGTTATCCTGGAATTATTCCAGCATCGTTGTTTAATAGTCATGTGGAAATACAAACACAATCAATACTCCTCCTATCATTTAAATAGGCCATCACAGTCCTACAGCATATCGAACATGGCCCCTTATATATGTAAACGGCACTAAATTTATTTCCAAATAGCGGAATTTTTCTGTCACTGAAAACGCTTTTGAACTTTCAACTTTGAAAATCAGCGCTAGGGGGCGGTTTACATCCTTCAATGTTAGTGTTTTGAAACGCCTTTCAAGTCTTGAACCAAGTCGGAGCCGGTCCTGCTCAAGGTCTTGGGCGGATAGAATGGCTTTCTATTTTTCAAAACCTTGCAACCCTGCCAGCCACTATCAGAGGAAAAGTTCAAATGATTTCAGCCACGGGGTCAAGGTGACTGTGTCGTGCCGCCTGGAAAGGCCGCCGCCTTAAATCGAAGCTTTTTTTTCTTTGAAATCACGAAAACACTGAAGCGGCTAAACCGGCCAGTCGAATACGCTCTGAATCACCAATAAAATTTTGATCAATCCACGGCCTGAATGTTTCTCTTTTCAGTATTTGGCCTAAGGTAAGCAGTGGTGGCATTTAGCAAATCAAAAATTTCCTACAAACCTCTTTTTAACCAGGGTGAGTGCACAAAAACAAATAACTGAATTCATCTCCGATTTCGTAAAACGGACACGTGGCCTATTCTACACCAGCTGTCACGTTAACGCAGGGTGGGGTGGGATTTTTTTTGCATGTCTGACGCATTTTTAAAAGTCATTGTGCAAAAACATATTTTAAAAAATTGGCGGTTGCTGGTTTCCCAGCCACAGTCTTCTTACACAGGTCGCTGAATAAAACTATTGTTTTTTGCAGCCAAAACGAAGCCGAGATGTAGCCTGTTTCACATACCCACCTTTTAAATAGGTGATTATTCAATAAGCTATAATGACATAATTTCTGATCGCATACAAAAAATCTGGGTCTCACACATTTTTGCTCAGGCTGTGCGTATGGTGAACGCAGTTTCGTAAAACCTAGCGCGATCTCTGCTGTACCTGCACACTTTTAGACACTAAAGTACAGTTTGCTGCTGACATGGCAGTCAAGTTAGGAATCATACTGACACACTATGAGCCACATTTAAATGTGACCCAAGGCATAAGTGTCAAACCACATACCGCTACAAGTTTTACCATCTAACCATCAAACCTCCATCTTTACATGCAAACGTCTGCATCATCACCTAAAGCAATCGCCAGCAACGAACCCCTAGCCGCATGTAGATGCTTACCAGACACCGCAGGCGGACCGTATGTTTCTGCTTCTGCTCGTAGTCGAACTTTCCTCTGGAGTACACGCTGACCATGTTAGGTGACACGTCAGACCTTCTGATGGTGAAGAACTCAGAAGTGTCCCACGTCCCGGGCAAGGCGTCAGCCAGCTGGAATTTTACACGGGCGTCGTTTATGTTGGAGTTGCACGTCACATTTTGTATGACTGGAGCACCTTCAGCAGCCATTTCACTAATCTGGCAACATCGAAAAGAATAATGTATGTGGATTGGTAGAGAAGCGAGGTGAGGAAGGGGGGAACGTCATAAAATATGGTCTCTCGCATGGCTGGGACAGGAGGGATTCAGTTTGGACATGCAATTTAAATTGTAGACGTGAATGACAGCAGCCCTGAGTTTAAACTGTCCCGGTGTCGTGAATCAGTTCAGGAAAGAAGATCGGTTTGTTAGTGTGAAGTACGCCTAAAGTAGTTTAGCAGTAGTTCAATTAGCGCCCGCCGACCACGTGCGTGCGTCAGTTGTGTGCGCGCTCAGGTGAGCCGTACGTGGGGAAGGGTTGATTATACAATGTTGGTTTTTGATTTTCTTGGCGAGAGATACTGATCCCCCAGAGGACAGTGGGAGCCATGCCTTCCCTAACCGAGGGTACCTCTGTGTGAGTCCCTGTTGGTTTGGTCAGCGGTCTGAAGTGAATTCCTTCTCAATAGCTTCTGTCAGTCCCTGGTGCCGCCTGTGAGACAGAGGACTGTTAGATGTACCTGCTGCCAAGTCAGCCATATTTTCCTGTGGGCCAGTGGTCTGGACCTTTTGGACAGCTGCTGTCGAGACAGTCGTGTTAATCAGGGAAGGAAAGCCAATTGCCAAGACGATCAGTCAACAAGGGTTTTTGGTTCCGGGTATTATGTGTTGGTTATCAATAATAGTTCTAATGTTTTCCGACAGGCTTTTTCTGTTCACGTAAAAAGCTGCAGTTTCCCAGTTTTGATGCCCGGACAATAGAGTTTTGATGTGTCCTGTGAAGTCTGGCTGGACTCCTTTCCGCTCTTCAAGTGTTAGTGACACGATCCCCACCCGGCAGTTTGGGGGGGGGGGGGGATCCTGGTTCTCCTTGTAACCGCGTTGACTGGTCTGTTGCCACTGCCGTTTTACAGAAGGTAGACGCTGGTACCCGTGTTAAGTGGTTTGTAACCACGGGAATTATCAGACCTATGGGACTGTTTAAAAACAAGAAGACACTTTGTCGTTAGACATTGGGTGCTGGTTGTATTAACAGTGGTTATGTTTGATATAAAGACATTCCTTTCACAGTTATAGTGTTTACATTTAAGATTACATTCCGGTGTCATGTGACTGTTATGAAACCGTGGTACTAGCAGTCACGTTTTCTGCAGTTTCAGAGAAATTATGTTGATGTGAAAGACTTTTTTTTGGAAGCAGTTGATTTAGAAAAGTATTTATCTGGTGATGCTGTCGATGCAAGCACAGACGTTACTGTGTGTTGTGATAAAAAGCTGTAGGGTTGGGATACGCCTGTATAGCCTTGTGAAATCTACAGGTAGTTTGTGCTGTAGAGTGCTTTGTGAGAGGTATTTTGACGTGTGTACGCATGTCCTATGTAAGAAAGTGGGTGTTTTGTAGTTGAATAAGAGCAAGGTTTCCTTAGGAACAGATCGGAATAAGGAAATGTGCGATAATGCTAAAATATGTATCATCTTGAGTTTTCCTGGCAGTAACAACCCTACATCAAAACCAAGAAAAAACTGTATCTCTTCTTGACAGCCGTGCAGAGTGCAGCAGGAGGTGGGGCGGGGGAGGGGCGTAAGGGTGAACATCAATACTTTCACTCACCGTGAACACTCCCGTGTAGTTCTTGTCGAAGCTGGGAGGTTTACTTGAGCTGTAAATGACATTGACTGTCACACTGACCGTACTGTTTAGCCGAGGGACACCTTTGTCCTCACCCATCACTCTCAGACTGTACTTAGTCTGTAAAATACACACAAAGTATATGAAACTGTAAAAGTACAGATTTGTACTGAGTACAAGACACAAACATTTTACATATAAAATTGTTATGTAGACTACGTGTATGTTATCCTAAAACCAGGAAATTAATACCATGAAATAAAAGCTTAAACAAATATCTGGAAAGCTGTTAACAATAATATCAGATCAATAAGGGGACTTAAATGGAAACTTGAAAAAATTATAAGCTCTTTGCTTTGAAGAGTCTAGCAAAAAGATGCACTGGTGATAAATATGAACAGAAAACTGCGGGCTGGGGGTGAGTGGGGAGGAGTAGTCAAGTTTTTCTATTTTGTTCCTGCTAAGCGTTCCCAAAAGTTAATACCAACGTTGTATAGGAGATGCTGCCAGACATAACTTGTAACAACTGTCTCCTCACCCCTTGCGGAAGTGTTTTGTTGAGGGAGATGAAACCTTTAGACGAGACGATGCCAAACATGTTGTCGGGGTTGCTGGTCAGGGAATATTCGATCTCGGCGTTGGTGCCGATGTCTTTATCGCTGGCACGGACTGTTTGAATGACCGCTCCGACCTTGGTGTCGAAAGTGATGTTGGTGATGTATTCTGTCTTGTCGAAGACTGGAGCGTTGTCGTTGATGTCCTCGATCTGCACTCTGAACGCACACCAACCCTCTAAAGGGGGGCTTCCACCATCGCGGGCAATGACAGTTACCTGTTGGATACAGACATACATTTTCCAACTGTAAAGGTGGAAAGTGGGGACGTGTTCAAATACAAATTTCTTGCTCTAAATTTTTGTTTCTTTAGCAATACTTACCATGACCCCAAAATGCGCTAAATCTCAATTAGCGATCAAAATTAACAAAGGGGTTCATGCTGCGCCAGTAGGCAGCCGGAAGTACGCCGCTCAGCGTAGAAGACAAGTGGCCAGCGGGACATCCCATAAGCCCTCACTTCATGCGTGTGCGCGGTGGACAAGGGCAGCTCTCTGAACCCACAAAGCAGAGATGGACAAGTGGACAGCCGAAGTCAATTGCGACACATGGTTGGCTAAGTCTTCGAGGCATTGACGAGAATGAGAGACGTTTGATATCCGCCTACCACAGCATGCGTTCCATCCCCGCCCACGACAGTGAGAACGCGTCCAACTCCCAGGCTTCTGGGTCTTGAACTGGGGATACCGGAAGACTACTGCTGAATCTCGTGGCAAAGAGGTCTACAAGCGGCTGGAAACAGGCACCACACTGGAACCAGGAGCAAGTCGGCGAGAATCCATTCGGTCTGTAGAACACGTGGGTGATTCAAAATGTCAGCAAGCACACAGACCGTGCCCACCACGTGCTACCGACAGAAAGAAGCTATGGGGCTGGGCCCAAAGCGAAAAGTCTTCCGATAGGGTCGACAGTCTTGGAGTGCGTCCCACCCTGGTGGTTGATATACGCAACAATCGTGGCATTGTCAGAGAGAATCTGAATGTGTACCATGGGCAGGACATCGTACAGCATGCAACTATAGGAGGTTGATGTGGTATGAGGCTTCGGACCAGAGGTGGAAGGCAACTTGTCGCACAAAGTGGGCACCCCATCCCACCAGGGATGAGTCTGTGAAGACTTCCACCTGAGTTGAGCAATGGGAACACGTGAAAAATGTCCAGGGCTGATGCAGAAGGGCTAATGGTTCCGGTTATGGAACCAGAGCATCCCACTGGCGAGATGTCTGGGACCAGTGCGCTGCAAACGCCCATTGGGTGGGTCGCAGGAACACCACCGCAAGGGGGAGGAGTGACACCACTGACACCAGCCTTCCTACCAGAGACTCAAGCTGCCGGACAGAACAGACCGTCTGTCAGTTGATTCACCAGGTGCTGAAGACGATCTGTGTGGCAGGGTGCGGAACCCACCGTCCAGGCAACAGTGTCGAACGTCATGCCAAGGAACGTGAACGTGTTCCACGGAGCGAGTGGCGACTTGCTGAGGTTACAGGGAATCCCCGGCTGTCATGCCTGAGACACTGCGAGCTGTGTGTAAATTTCGCACAGAACAGCTTCTGCTGCAAGGATCGCCCAGTCATCCAAGAAAACCCCGAAGAATATTCCCTGCTCACGCAACAGAGCACAAAACTCCTGGGTCACCATGGTGAAAACCCAAGGTGCCAGTGAGAGGTTAAAGGGCAGTGCTCGAAATTGGTAGATGGATCTCCATCGAACAAAATGCACTTGGGGTGCGACGGGCAAGTGAGTACATGAAAGAATGCATGGGTTAAGTCCAGGGAAGTGACGTAATAGCCCGGATGCGGAGCCTCCTGGAAGGAAGCTGGTGTCTCGATCCAGAAGTGGACCTTCTGCAAGAAGCAGTTGAGCGGAGACAGTCTGAGCCCTGCTCGAATCATACTGTGCATCCAGACACTGTGAGCCTTACCCACCTCTGGGACTCGGGGCAAGCTTAGGCTTCTTGGAAGGTGCTGGCCACCGCCCACCAGCTGATCACATGCGTGACCCCCGGGAGACTAGCCAGGAGTCGAGCTGACGTTCTTGACTGGTGGAATTGAGCCCCCGCCCTCCCCGCCACCTGTTGGTGTAGGGACTGACATGGGGGAAGGAAGTCAGAACTTCTGGCAGAAGGTTGGCAGAAGTTGCCTTTGGTCCACGGCAGAAGCCATGCCACTGCTAACGCAGTGCCACCCCCATGAAGGGCGACATGCATAAGCAGATTTGCTGCTCGCGGAAAGCCGGAAGATGAACCGACGAGCATTTGGACTCATCCTGTGTCACTACTGGTATGCACCGAAAGACCCCCTCCACAGGAAGTACGCTTGACTGGCGACAGGAGGGTGGTCACTATCCCAACCATGACCGTGTCAGAGGAGTGAGGCTCGTGAACTCGGGCGGAACGAGAATAGAGTTGCCGCCATGACTCGTATGAGTCGCCATGAGTCGTGGGATTTTCCAGAAGCTCACGTTCCTGAAACACTGATGCAGTGCAGCGCAGCGCAGTGATGGCCGATCGCAGAAGGGACGCCAGGGCAAAACCAAGCCGAGTACGGTAGAGTGAACACACCTCTCGCATGGAGACAGCGCTTGAGAGTCAGCTTGAACTGGCCAGTGAGCTGTGAGTACGGGTGGTGCGGTGTGCGCATGCGAGGAGTTATTAGTACAAACGTTCTTGTTTGGAAGGTGCACATAGGGATCGCTACTTGAGAATTAGCACTTTTGGGTCACGGTACAGTACTGTGACAAGAAAAATGATTGTTGTTAAATAAAAAAAAATGTCACGACACCAAACAGGCGTACAGGAAATAAACAGTACTGATAAAACTGAGGAAAGAAGACGCGAGAAAAGCTGAGAAAAATGGAAAACGGAAGTACCGACACAAGTGGGCGAGATCAGACCTGAATGTATTTGTCCATGTTAGCAGCCTCTCTGTCGATTCTGGCTGCCACGTAAATAGTTCCGTTTTTAGCATCGATCTGCAGGTATTGGTCAGGTCGCACCAGAGAGTAGGACACTGCGCCATTCGCGCCCCTGTCTTGATCTACTGCTGACACCTGGGGGAAAAAGTTGATGAAAAAACTAGTTGGAGCTGAAAAAAGTCTTTCAGAAGTGACAGCAAAGAGAAACACTCATCGCTCACTCATCACGACACACACACACACTCTATCTCTCTCTCTCACTCCCTGTTGCGTTACGCAAGGTTTTTTCTTCAGCGCGACTGTTCTAAGCACTGTATCATTTTTTTTACAGAGTATTGCATCCTTTCATTCAAGAATTGTTGACACGATAATGACGCATAAATTTACGTAGCAAGAGAAGGGAAAGACGTCATGTGTTCTTTAATAAAATCGCGTAAGACTCAGGCTTCGGGAACCAACGAGTAAATGTTATTTTGGTCGTGCATGGAAACGTGAAAAAACATTGGGATGGATTAACGTCTTTGAGGCAGTTTGGTCTGGGGAGACGAAGAAGTCAGACGCGTTACCAGTTTGTGAAACTTGTTAACGGTTATTCAACAGAACAAGACGCGCTGTTAAGGTAGGAACATTGTTCAGCGGTCACTGGAGGGAATAAGACTTCTCGTATGGACTTTACTCGTGTAGAGAAAATAGCGTTTGTGGAAAGAAAGCGACAAGAAGCGAAATAGTCGTCTTGTCTAGAATCCATCATCAACGGTCAACCGTTTGCTATATGCTCTACTATGAAGGCTGTATCTGTATAGCTAAATAGCAATAGCTATTGCGGGACATCCGTATTAATTCATTACTCGCCGGGAGAAGGACTTTTACACTTCTGCAGCGAGTTATGTGTCAACTTTTCTTCGTCTTATGAAAGGAGCATAAGATAGTGTTAAGTCTTCAGTGGTGTAAGGCTTAACGGCTGAGTTGTCAATATTCATCACCGTGAACCTGTCTCTCATTGTAAACAGTCTAATAGTAGGCTGGGAGTGTACAGTCAAACGGATTCCTTCACTTGTGGAAGTGACTTTCCTCATAGATCAGAAATCTACCAGGAACAGAGGGTTAACTTGCGACAGTTAAGCAAGGACATTTCAATGACTAACGGACTAACTGTACAATACGTGGTTCGTAACCAGTGTTCCCGACACCTTTGGACAAGCCCATCTACTGAGTTCTACTGGCACGGTACAACTGGATTCACAGATCACCTTTGACCCTGC
>SMGT01015911.1:0-10217 GCA_004794575.1 Lanistes nyassanus | reverse complement strand
AAACAACGTGGGTCCGTTTTCACGCAAAAGTCAAAACGACGCGGTCTTAACAGACTCAAACACCACACACAAACACCACACACACAACACACACACAACACACACACCACACGCACACAACACACACACACACACACACGAGGGAGAGATGAACGCAACACTGACCAACAGGTCGGGAAACAGATCGTCCTCCAGTCACAGATGGGTGGAAAAGTATCATAAGAGACAGGCAGTCGGGACGTCAGTCAAGGTACTTTCGGAAAAGAAAAGTTTTTAAGTTTCGTTTGAAAGTCTGTAGTGATGGGCAGTGGCGAATGTAGACGACACGCACGCAAACACGCACTTGGAAATGCACACACTCAGAAACTAGCACATAAAAAGCAAGGCGTAAGTAGTAAGTAACAAGCTTATAGTATGTTAAAAATTCACATATTACAAGAACGACAAAACAGCATTATACAATAGTAAATGCACGAACAGGAAGTGAACTGACACATCAGTAAACATTATATGGATACTATTATATCCATTCACTTCACATTTGCTCCTGCTGAGTTCTCCGAATCTGTCGTCCTATTTCTTGTGACCTAGAGACATTGGTGGTCTGTGCTGTGGTTGTGCAAACCAGGCTGGTGTAAACCTTTGCTCTGATGTCTCAAGGGGCCGTCACATCTAAGCGTCTGGGCGACCGATCCTAGTCCCTCATCTTAGTGACCCAGATCGCTAGGTCGGTCGCCTGAGTAGGACTGGAGTCAGCAGTTCCTAGCGGACGGTACCTGTCTAGGTCGGGTCACATTTGCATTTCTTTTCTGGTTGGAGGTTGTTAGAAGGGAGCGGTCTGGATCGCTAGCCAGTCGCTCGGCAGTAGAAGTAGGACATCTGGTAAAGACCCTGAGCATGCCGTGAAGGAAAGTCTCTGGTAACACCATAGCCGTGTCAACCCATTTATAGAATAATGCTTCCGTGTTGCTTTCTCGAGATTGTGTCCCCAGCACATCTGTTCTGCTCTTAAAAAAAAACCTAACGCGTCAGGGCTACTACCTCATTTACAGCGGTTTCTTGCCACCGAAAAGGCAGTCACTCAGGGAATTCCGATTTTTTCTTTCTTTCCTCCTTTCCTTTCCTTCCTTTCTTTTGTTCTTTCTTCGTCGCGACAACAGGTGTTCATACTCAGCAAATAGTAGTGTTTCCACTACATCGTAGCAGTTCGAGGTAGGGTAGGGAAGGGTGCATGCATGAGACCACTGGTGTGTTCGTGTGTACCTAGGCACGCGTGGCCACATGTCAAACGGTGGGTTGTCGCGACCCCACCCCCATCCACGTCAGACGACCTAGTTCTTTCACATACCTGTCATTCAAACAAAACTCAACACGGGGTAATATAAATAGGACCCACCACTATTTTTTACTACCCAAGAACATTGGACTAGCTCCCTTCAATACCAAAACAATAAAAACACAATTTTTGTCTCAAATTTCAAACTCAAAAAACTCAAACTCAAAACTCCAAACAAAGAGATCAACATGCAATCTGAGCAACACAGTTGATGTCGGTGATTATTGGAACAAGTTTCTTTTTTTAGTAGCACAGTTTACATGGAAACTATAGATGTACATGTACTGACGATGTTCTTACACTGATACTTGACATTTTTTCGGAAGGAAACAAAAAGAAATTGTTTTTTGTCCGCTCTCGAGTCCAATGTTCAAGCGCTGGTGGTTCAAGTTAAGAGAAACCTCCAGGGGCACAGTAGTACATCGTCGGAAAACCTCCTGTGCATTGATAGGGAGGGCAGCACTCCTGTCCAAATCTTCCAGGCTGGCGTAAGTTAAGGCAGTGCTGAAAAAAAAACCACACACACACACATACACTCATGGGCTCACGAAATGTCATTACTGTACAGAGGGATTTCCAGTCGTGAATAGACGGAATAGAACAGTTAGTCACGGCACAGTACAAGCAGGCGTGATTTGAAAACTTGTTTGAAAGAATGGATATTTCCCACTTGTTACGCCATCTCTGGATGTTAAAACAGGAGAGGAAGAATTCAAGCTTATCACCAACACGGCTGATGTTGCAGCAGGATGTAATGACGCCAACATTCTTTAAGAAATCGACATATTCAACACGACACGACAGTCCTGGCCTATAGGTCTTGGCTGTCTTGATAACACGTGATTAAAGCGAAGTAAACAAATAAAAAATTGTCAAACCATCTGGTGAAGTATTTTGATGAAAACAATAGATTTTGCTAAACACAATGCCACAACTGCTCAACCAGATGAAAGAAGGGGCTGAATGGAAAACATGGTTGTTTACGAAAAAACTTTTATGATTTTCTGATGTAATGTTTGAGGAAGTGAAATAGTGATGCAAGATCTGTTTTGGGACGACACATCCATACAAGAAGGATTTATTTAGAGAGAGACTGGGAGCGAGAAGATAGAGAGGTGGAGGTAAAAGCATTACGTCTATGGGACAGACAGACAGACAGACAGACAGACAGACAGACAGACAGACAGACAGACAGACAGACAGACAGACAGACAGACAGACAGACAGACAGACAGACAGACAGACAGACCTAAAGTGTGATTTTCTTGTTTACTCTTGATCCCAACTCGTGTTGAAGCCTCGGAACGCTGTCTTTAGTTCACTGTCTGTAAAGTATTTCAACCGTCTGCTTGTAGTTTGTCGGTCGTGCTGAAGTGGTACAGTACATGATTTGTTCCCCATGTGCAGCGTTGGAATAAAGTCTACAGATTTAGCTGGGGTCATTCCCTGCTATTCCTGACACTGAATGTCACAAATTAAAATTTTGGACTATTTTTCAAAAGGGTTTATGCACCATGCAAAGGGATCTGCGATGCACTGCTCTGGGAGACTTCCCCATGGCAAATACGAAAAAAGATCTGTATGCCTAAATAGCCTGTAACTATTGTTCTTTTTCCTCTTAAACAACGACTAGTGGCGTAAAAAATAATAATAATTAAAAAAAAACCACAGCAAGTCAGTCATTCCCATTGTAACAGCTTCAAATAGAAAAACACCGCAAAAGGCAACAATGATCCAAATACTTAGAAAAACACACTTCGCTAGTAAAGCTAGAGCTGGTGTCACGGCAAGGCCTGCGTGTGTACCACTACTTCCGGCTCTTCAAAGTAGCGCATGCGCTCTCCGGAATTAGGAAGGGGGCCATTACTCTTCCGAAAGCACTGTGCCGTGGTGGGATCTTTATGTTTCTGAGGGGTCTTCTCTTCGAGAGAAAGAATACATTGCTGTTGTTGTTGTTGTTGTTGTTGTTGTCGTCGTGTTTGTTGTTGCTGCTGCTGTTGTTGCTATACGCCAAATCAACTGTACAAAAAGAAGCATTTGCAGCCATGAAAAAAACCTGTCAAATGCGAAAGCTATAGTGCGGAAAAGCCTTTCTCAGAAAGCGTGTCCTTAACCTTTTGACGATATTACCAGGTTGCGTCATCCGACTGCCCCTTGATATTTTAATAGAACTCCTAATGGTTATCAAAGTTCATAGTTTTGTCAATTTGACAAAAACATTAAAACAGCTCGTGAAATGTGTGTCACAGAAAATTAACTGACTAAAACACATGTTGACATTTAACGGCAGTTTCAGTCCTAAACAAACTAAATATTGACAGTACGGTTATCGTGCCTATGTTCTTCTCAAACAGTTATTTTAAAAAAAATTCCTTAGGAAGAAAGATTATGGAGGGTACCTTTGTCGGAGGAAGCCTTCAGAGAGAGAGGGAGACAGTGGGAGGGGAGGGGGAGGGAGAAAGAGAGAGAGAGGGGGGTGTATCATACAAACTTTGACGTAAAGGACATTATGACGTCCGACAAGATGGAGTTTCTCTGCAGTAAGTTTCTTGATGTTTGTTTGTAAAGGTCTGCACGCTGGCATATTTCTAATTATTTATTATATCTCAGCCTGGGATGGGCTATATCTCGGGAATACTAGAAAAAAATTTCATAAATCTTTAACATGACGAAACACACATATATGATTTACATTCTGGCTAATTATACTTGGTTGTATGTGTATTTGTGTGCGTAAGTGCGTACGTATGTGTGTGTGTGTGTGTGAGAGAGAGAGAGAGAGAGAGAGAGAGAGAGAGAGAGAGAGAGAGACATCGACATTTAATTGAAAAAAACCCACAGGTTGGTTTCAAGAGGGAAATAAACATCCAGTTATCAAGTACAAAGAGTACCTAAATAATGATATACATAGGAGCTATATATATATATATATTACATTTGCCATTACAACAGTGGTCAGTACGGTATTTATTCATTCTTGTCTTGAATATCTGACACAGATATCTTGCAGTTTGTATCACTGCTGTCTCTGTGCTGTCTGCCAGGTCATGCATGACATCATCATTCCCCTGTCTGTATGCTGCTCTACATTGAAGTACATCCAGTTTTGCTCTGATATAGCTATATGCAGCAAAATCAAACACGTTCCTCGTTTTCAGTCGCTGCCTTACATTGAGGACAGACTAGCTAATAGGTCATCTCTATAGCGGAGCTGATGTGCTTTAAAAATGTCAGCTGAGCAGTTGAAAACAGTCGGCGAGGCTGATTGCACATACAGTGCGACCTCAAAAAAGGGACGTAACTGCCCCTTGTTGCGAACCTCTTAGTAATCTCGTTCTCTCGCTTGGTTTTTTTTTAAACATAGCTGTCGACGATACAGATATTCTCAAGCAGTTCGACAAGTAAAAAAAAAAAAGAGGTTTAGAAGGCCATGATTGTAGAAACACTGTTAGCGTGATTTTTTAAAATCTGAAACTGTTGCTAAGGTTCCATATAAAAGACCAAGCACTTCATTAAATGTTATCGTTGATCTGTTTTCAGCCCACAGTATAGCACACTATTAACCCAATCTCATCGACGTGGATTTGCCCACACCTTCTGGTAGATGAGTGGCCAGACATTCCATGACATGAAGATCACTCAGAAGCAAATGCTTCTTTGTTTAGTCACTTTCTTCAGCATGTCAAAAGCAGGCACACCTTTCTTGTCCGTGCAGGATTTTTCGACATCCAAGAGGAGAGAGAATGAGAAGAGTCCTAATGCTTCTCTGGACAAGATCACTGACATGGGAGATGAAGATTTTTGTATGAAGTTTGGTGGCTTCAACTCAGAGGAATATAGAGTGTTTCGTAAACTGTTTGAAAAGGAACGATCTTTACCAGATTCTGAAGACGAACTGTGAAGAGTTTTTGATTTTCTTGAAGTCCAGAACTTAGTTTCAAAACACTTATTTTTAATGTCCCAGCCTAAAGTATAATTAGCTAAAATAGCTTGTGATTGGTTAGAAACTAGTATCCATGTTCTCCAATGTTTTTGGAAATGGCAATCTTATTGTGTTAATGACTCATGCAAAATAAAACAAAAAAATGTGTATATTGTGTCAAGAGGGATTTTCTTTCTTTCTTTCTTTCTTTCTTTCTTTCTTTCTTTCTTTCTTTCTTTCTTTCTTTCTTTCTTTCTTTCTTTCTTTCTTTCTTTCTTTCTTTCTTTCTTCCTTTCTTTCTTTCTGTCATTCTTTCTTTCTTCTCATCTGCAGGTACACATTGCAACAGGTATACGCTGGCAATGATTCATACACACTGCAATTTTCATTGTTTTCTGTCCTCCTGAGCTGCAGAACAAGTTGACCGATGTGTTTGTTTGTCTTAATTCATGTGTTTTCAAGAATGGCACATTATGTAGGCCTATTGTATGTACTAACCGACTCGCCGAGTTGCTTCCTCATACTCGAACCAAAATAACAAGCCAGTGTCGGATAAGTTAGGTTTGTCATTTATTCAGTGATTCCTTTCCAGAACGACAAGGTCTCGGCAGTAATTCCATATTATATGTCACCTTACTCTAAAGACAGGTGATGTAATCCCATCTCTGAACATGCAACCAAGATAAAATTCTTTCAGTGTTGAAGTGCTTGGGAAAAAATGTAGGATTCTACCTTGCTATGCGCTGTACTGTGGGGGGAAATGATCGAGCAAATTTTTTTGACCTGGCAAATTTCCTTGTCTCCATTCTTAACCTCCACAGCATCCAGAATTCATGCACACGCAAGCAAACACACCTGGTCTCTAACACGCACAGGGACACCTGACAATGCATCCACAACACAAGTTCGCACTTTTACAAATACATTCACAAATTTCGAAAGGAGGCGACAAAACTGACATTTATGCTCAGAATAGTATTAGCATCAGTATTAGTGTTATTATATTTAAGGCAATTTCTTAATTAATGTTGTGTATCTTGCAAACGGATTTGATTGACATCCTCTTTGTGCTGTTCGTTTACGCAAAATAATGTGAAAGTTGCCAAGAGGTGTAAAGCCAATTGCCTGTGACTGTGTTTCGGAAACTGCTTCTCCCAGGATACGTATCAATTACAATCTTTGAACAGCTGGTTAATAACGAACCAGAGACAGAAAAGGAATGCGTTTTCCCTTCCCATTGGTTAATAGAAAAATCTGCATCTGCATCGAGTCGAAGAGACGGTAAGTGCATACTAAACAGCTTGGCTGATCTAGACTTTGTTTATGCTGTTTCTTTTCCTTGTCACCTGAGTTGGTAATCAGTGTGTGAAGATATAATTAGGTATTAGTAACAAGACCACTGTATATGATGGACAAAGGTATAGATTCCAATAGGAAACAAGCATATCATAATAGAAAAATGGACACTTTTTCGTAGCCCTCCTCTGATTCGGTAAACAGCCAGCCGTCAGGCGAAAGTTCACAGGTTCTCCATCCTTAATTCTCATCTGCAGGTACACATTGCAACAGGTATACGCTGGCAATGATTCATACACACTGCAATTTTCATTGTTTTCTGTCCTCCTGAGCTGCAGAACAAGTTGACCGATGTGTTTGTTTATAACATTTATATGCAGTGTAGTTTTCTTTGTAAGCAAAGAATTATTCAGTATTCTCTTTACCTTCCTCAAAATAAAAGAAATCGCGTTTTTTGTTTGTTTCCTTTGTTGTGGGTGCATTTGTTTAGAAGCTGCAGTGTTGGTTGTGGCTGTGGCAATGGGGATTTGACAGACTTTATTTGCGTGCGTGCGCGCGCGCGCGCGCGCGCGTGTGTGTGTGTGTATGCTCCGAGTATGATGGTTTCGAGCCGACTCTGGGTAAGGAATGTGTTCTATGGCTGTATGATTAAAAAAACAGTACGGGGACTAGACACCGGGCGCCTATAGCAGAAACATTCTGGTTCTTGCAGAAGTATAGCCAGGCACATTCAATTATAGAAGTTGCGCCGTGACGTCATCCCTTTAACAACACACCCAACGGACCCGGTAAAGGTGACGAGACTGCCCAAAGCTCAATTCTTCTATAAGGTATTTTGCAGGAAAACTTAAGATGACAGGGCAGCTACTAGACTTCCAATTTTTCAGTTTAGATATGGCTCCGCGTGAAATACCGACCCCCGCCTCAGAACCACTAGACAACTGAGCTATAAGTACTTGGCCTCAGTGAATGCATTTGTTGAATGCGGAATTTGGTTATGTGTTTATACATATATATATATATATATGTGTGTGTGTGTGTGTGTGTGTGTGTGTGTGTGTGTGTGTGTGTGTGTGTGTGTGTGTGTGTGTGTGCGTGTGTGTGTGTGTGAGCGCACTCGTGCCTCAAGCGCGTGCATATTTTACACTATATGCGCCAAGGCCACGCACTCATGTTACTTGAAAACTGCAATCTTCGATAATGAAGAGTTATCCCATTGGTCTTTATCATTCGCTTATGGCTAGTGGTCTGAATGGAGTGTACGTTCAGCTGACAAATTAATTTATTAATACTCTGTCAATACGCCTGTGAATATCTTCTAAAAGCAACACCTTGGAGGAGCTCGTTATCATCATTTTCTTACCACCCTGGATGTTGTACCCCCTTCAGTTCATGCGAGTGGAGCTTTGTTCTATAAAGATCTAGATACTGTTGGGTAGAAATCTGTTACCTGAAGTGGATGAGGATCATGTGTAGATTTCTTAGTATTTTTTATGGTGTAGAGCTAGCTATAACTGGTCGGGTTTTCACTTATTGTGTTGTCCATCTTTCTTCTCCAGTCGAAACCCAGTAAGTTTCTTCGCTTCACTCACTTTAACCGATCAATAGACCGTGACTTGACATTGCACCACCACAGGAAAGTTAGCGAAGCGATATACTAAAGTTTATCATGCAATCTCTGTGCCATCTCAAACGAGCAGCATATTATCGTATAAAGTGAAAGTTATCTACCACAAACATTAAGTATGATATTCTGTTTTCTTAACTGTAATATGAAGTGTTTTAAACAGTGTTCACATACTTAAGTATCGGCGAAGATAAATATGAGGGGAAATGTAAAAGTGGTGTGGCTCACACAGGGTGGCTAGTGTGTCATGGACTTAGTGGCCTAAGAAAGTCAGTCAAGTGAGACGTGCTCTAACTGGGGAAATGTTGCAAGTCTGTGCAAGTCTGTGACGCGGGAAGGAAGTGTGTGTGTGTGGGGGGGGGGGGTATTTGTTGCTTAACGTCCAGCCGCATATCAGGACGGTGTTGCTTAGACAAAGTTTACGTGCTGCCACACGTGGGACTGGTGGCGCAACACGGGCCTCAGTCCCACCCAGTCACATTATACTGACACCAGGCCAACCAGTCCTAGTACTGTTCTCTGTGGTGTCAGGCGTCTGACAGGGCAGCTACTAGATTGCCAGTTTTTAAGTCTTAGGTTTGACTCGCCCGGGATGCGAACCACCGACCTCCCGCATCGGAAGCGGAGGCCTTAACCACCAGACCACGAGGCGGTCCGCGGGAAGGAGAACAAAGGGTTGGCCCCGCGGCCGGAGATTGTGTATCTGTGTTATGTCTTCCTGGGCCGCGCGATTCTCACTTTACCGGTTGGGCCGAATTTGCTCTTCCCAAAGGAAAAATTAGCAGGACCGCATCAAACCCACCTGATCGGCTTCCTGGCCTACGAGATTTTGCTGTTCCACCAGCTATATGTGGGAAAGGAAAATGCTCGTGCGCCAGGCCATCAAACAGTAGATTATTGTAAATAGCGTAAAAAAACCCGAAGAAAACCAAACAAAAATATGATGGTGTGGGTTAGTTTCGCAACCTTTTTCTCCCTCTCTCTCTCCTTCATCAAAAGCGGGGTTTTCTTCCAACCCCTCTACATCCTTAATTTAGAGCCGCCACTGCTCACTCCTCCTTCACTGCTTCACTTCATCTTCTCTCTAGTCCTCCTGCTTCACCCTACTTCAGGAATTTTCTTTGTCCGGCCCGCACCCCGCTTTTACTGGGTGGGGGCGGGCCGCGGGTGGAAGTGCGGCGGATACCGCATTTTGTGTTTTTAAACAGAATAAGAAACCAAAGAATGTATCTACAAAGACATGAATATATGCGATAAATAGAGTGCGCTCTGCTGTTCCTGTTAGTGTTAAAACTTTAAGTAGAGCGAGGAGGAAATAGAGCTAATTACGTTAAAAGTCAGTTTAACTAGCTATGTTGAATTGGTAAAGATAAGAAATACCTACAAACTGACCTAACCTATGAAGACTTTCGACGATTTTAATATCTACAGAAAGAGGAAAATCAGAGGGTGTTAATTGTTAGTATCTGATTTATAATTAACTCTGTACAGGGCATCTTTCTTGTCCTACATTAATTAGCCTGTTTTCAATCAGTAAAGAGTTAAATGCCTTTTATTTCACATACCTTGTAGATGTCTCTCGCCACTTCGATGCTCCGCTAATTTTTTTTAAGCATGTGTCAGTCTTTCTTGGGGATGTGTCAGTTTCTTTGTATACATGTATTTAAACAGTCTATTTGTTTATTAGTCAGTGCATGTGTGCGCATTCCATCTTTCCCGTGTTATTTTATTTCTTTTTAATTCTCTCGATGTTCCCCTGTCGTCATTCTTTTCACCACTCACCCGGAATGGAAGGTAAAATGCGAGTTTCTTGGAGTTAAATTCCAGATTATACGACAGGGAGTTTTGCTAGCGCGAACCTATCCAGCAGCAAACGTGTTGATAAAATCCTGTATTTAAGCACGCCTTTACGTTTTTCATTAATTGTTTTGCAGTAATTCAGCTTGATTCCTACTTTTTTTTTAACAATGTACTTTGATTTTGTATCAACCCGATAACCTTTCACCTACTGCATTTTCTGTTGTGGACAACGCCCT
>SMGT01015909.1:29533-45551 GCA_004794575.1 Lanistes nyassanus | reverse complement strand
CCCCTACAGGACATCATGCTGGCGGCATACTGGCGGTCGGAAGACCCGTTCATAAACCACTATCTACGGGATCTCTCCGGCCGCCGTGAGGATGGTTTGTTTGGAGTGACAGCGCCAGTTGTCACCCAGCACCGGTGGACATCACCGTCCTCATTACCCTGGTAAGTTCTTGGAGGATTCACCCACCTCCTTTTTGTGCTGACTCAGCACTTTGGGTCATGGTACAGTATTGTGACAAGAAAATGCAAATTTCTTATCTAAATTTGTGTTTCTTTAACAATACTTACCATGACCCATCATAAACCCACCCTCCCCGCTGATGGTTCTGCCTGGCAAGAGAAAGTCAGCTTAACCTGTCAGTGAGCTGTGCGCACGGGGAGCTCAGCGTGTGCGCATGCGCGGAGGGGTCTTACCAGGGTTGCCTGGGTGGATTTTGTTTTTAGGGTGCGATTTGGGGATCGCCAAATGAGAATTTAGCACTTTGGGTCATGGTAAGTATTGTTAAAGAAACACAAATTTAGGTAAGAAATTTGCATTTTCTTACAGTAAGACATTACATATTTCAGCAGATAAACAGGATAGCTGTCTCTGTCTCATTCCAAAGAGCACACAAAAATCAAGTCATTTGGTGTGCATTAACTTTAAAAAAATGTCATTTGTTCGCTGTTTCATTTTCTTCCAACGCTGTCTTGGAAACAGCAGCAGCTACTTTATTGACACATGTGGAAAACCACTGGCCAGTGGTAAATTTCTTCCACTTTGCTGTCTCACGTCTTTGACCCTGCCTCTGGCAGATTTCGAATGATCTTTTTATCTGTCTTGAACCTTTCTATGCTAAGCCTTTGTTCTGAACCTTTCTATTCGCAATATATATATATATGTATGTATTGCTTATTCGTCTGCTGTATCAAAGAAAATGGCGAGACTCAGCATGCACATTGTTTAGTTTGCCATTTTGAAGCTGCTGTGACCCTATTCATTGGCCGATCTGCTGCCCTAGATTTGTTGAATTCACTATGTCTAGCAGCTAGCTTTGCTAACTGGTTTGGAACCCACCTTAGAGATGTATGTGTATACTCCCAGTACACATCCCTGGTGAAACTGATGACTGCCACTCTCATAAAGGCCTAGGAACTTTATTTTGTTCCACTGTTATGGAATGTTCTAAGATCGGTTAGTCATGAAAAGCCATAAATTTTGGTTGCATTTTGAGGGGGAGTCAGAAATGCAAAGCCAGATAAAGAGAAAAGGACCATCACAAACGTTTGGGTTGGAAATGAGTTGTAAATGAGGGGACCGCATTTCAGGGATTCCACTGTAATAACACATGGAGGAAGGGTTTTTTCCCCAGGCTGCAACATATATCTTTTGTTTCGTATGTGTTTAAATTTGCCTCTTTTTTTCATGAAAAGTACTGGGGTAAATTTATTAACACATTCCTGGCGTAGGTTTATCATTGGTACAGTTGCGAGCCCATGGGGACACAGATTTCAGCACAATTGAAATAAGTGCTGCTTGCAAACTACCACAAGTGCAGTAATCTACTTCAGGTATTTTAAAAGATCAATTTTCGAACATAAAAATGATAAATTTACTGAAAACTGTTAAATATTACTTATAGTTAGTGTTAAATTGAATCACAGTATGCACTTTATGCACCTGCACGTTTTTTGTCACCTAAAAAGGCCATGACCTCCCATGGTCTCTATGTATCTTATAAAAAATGTAGGAAAAAACTATAAATGATAAAAATATAATTCCAATGCAGGCTGAAAGAAGAATAAAATGATTCCTACCTGAAATCCATCCAGTGTGAAGTCTCTGTAAAATGTGCATTGAAAAGGTCTCCAGGTGAATGCAGCAACGATTGTCTCACTGACTGCTTAAAGAGATGGCTTGGCTTTGAGAGCATGGTTTAGAAGAAGTGTATTGTGTGGTCTAAGAAAAGGAGCTCTAGAAAAATGATTCTGCTATAGGAAAACACCAGCAGCATCCCTTGCCGGCAAACCACTTTTTTGTGTGTGTAAACTTTTTTTAAAAAAAATCATAGTGACTCTCCAAAGTGCTGGCAACTGTAGTTCTATTGGTGTACCATCTCCAAAGTGATGGTGATGGATTAAAACATATATACAAAGCATGCATACAAGAAATACAAGAGAAGTCTCCAGAATTCAGTTATGTTTCAGCATAATGTATAGGTAGCATGATGTTTAGTGGTTCTTACATAGATGTCTTTTTACAAAATCTAGATGCATCTATGTGGATAGATATTGAAGCACAGTGAGTGACTTTGGTTTTAATCTTGAAACTTTTTAACCTGCAGGTGAGTTCCCAAGACTTGATCGATGCATTAACAACAAAGACTATATTTACACGAGGTGAAAGTGTGACATCAACCATGGACACCACAGCTGCTTTGGATGTGCGTGATGCATTTGTGAAAGGCATATACGGCCGAATGTTTGTTTGGATTGTGGAGAAAATCAATGCAGCCATATTCAAGCCTCCACAGGCTGGTCACTATCGTCGATCTATTGGTGTTCTGGACATCTTTGGATTTGAAAATTTTGATCACAACAGGTAACATTATTTATAAGATAAAGGGTAAAGATTGTGCCATGACCTTGGAGGGGGTGCTTCTTTTAGTTTGCTTAAAGGTGCTGTAAATGGTGATTTAAGCACCTTTTTCTTGTCACAATGCTGTACCATGACCCAAAGTGCTAAATTCTCAATTAGCAATCCCTAAACACACCTCCAAACAAAAATAACCCACCAAGGTAACACTGAAAAGACCCCTCTGCACATGCGCATACCACAGGCCACCTGTGCGCACAGCTCATTGACTAGGTCAAGCTGACTTTCTCAAGCGCTGTACTGCTGGTAGGACATGCCTGACTGAGCTCTGTCGTCTGCACTTTCCCACCTGCTACAGCATGGCTTTGCCTTGGCATTCCCTTTTTCTCTGACCTCTGCCTTGCTTTGACAGTTAAAGGGAAGTGAAATTTTGTGTTCTTTTCTTATCAATCCTGACTTTATATATGCTTTTTGTCAACTTTTGTGACTTAGCGTAGGGCACTTTATCTTAGCCAGCTATCTCGTAGGGGGAGAGGGGAGTTACACGTATTTGGGTTGTTAGTCGTTTTTTGCTTGTACTCACGCTTGCTTTGCAACTTTTTATGTTGTTTTACATCACCCCCTGTGTTTGGACTGTCTTTTACCTACTGTACAATGCTGCGTGAGTCTCACCCTACGTCCAGTGGACCTGGCAAACCACCTGTCTTTTCTGGCAGACACGGTGTGTTTATCTGTCTCAGCTGTGCGGGTATGCAGGGCAACGGTCCTTGCCACCCTATGGCAGTTGGGAGTCTTGTTGCATGGCAACACGGCCCTCATCGTGGAAGTGGTCCGTGGTATTGCGCTGTCACAGACTCGTGTTCCACGTCGTGTCTGGCATGGGACCTTTTTCTTGTCTTGGAGGAGATCCGTTCTCCTCCCTGCGAACCTCTCCATCAGGCTTCTTTACCTGACTTGGCTTAAGGCGGCCTTTCTTGTCATGTTGACGTCTGGCCGTAGAGCCAGTGAGGTTCATGCCCTTTCAGGGTTGGAGGTGGATGTCTGCTGACAACACAATGGCTCATGGTCTCTGACTCAACATAACAACCCCTCCCCCCTTCTCCCCGCCGATGGGTTTTTGCTGGTTTGAGAAAGTCAACGCATGGTAGAGAACAGAGGCAAAGTGACCGCCAAGGCAAAGCCATGTAGGAAAGTACAGACAACAGAGCTCAGTCAGGCATGTCCTACCAGCAGTACAGCGCTTGAGAAAGTCCGCTTGACCTAGTCAGTGAGCTGTGCGCACGGGTGGCCTAGGGTGTGCGCATGCGTGGAGGGTTCTTTTCAGGGTTACCTTGGTGGGTTATTTTTGTTTGGAGGTGTGTTTAGAGATCGCTCATTGAGAATATAGCACTTTGGGTCATGGTACAGTATTGTTAAAGAAACACAAATTAAAAAAAAGAAATTTGCATTTAAGCACTATTTTTTATAGATTTTTTTTAGATACCTAGAAAATATGTTACTGTTTAACTTTGTACTTTGTAATAAAGAGTCAGTACTAAGTACTGTTATTCTCCTTCCTCTCTTTCACCCACCCCCCCTCCCAAACAGGGTGTGGGAAAGTATGCTGTCTTGTTTTTTGACTATGAAACTAGTCACATTCAAACTACAGTCCCAGACACTGTGTCCAGAGAAGCATACTTGCCTCATCTTTTGTGAACGTAATGTAGCTGGGACCTTGAACATCAACATATTCCACAGTGTGGATAAATATTTTTTTAAAGCACACAATATATGTGCAAATACTGTTACTCTAGCAGAATCATTTGCCAGTATGAGTGCAGTTCTGTGAAGACAAAAAGATTTTTGGATTATTTGTTCGTGGAATTTCCCAGCAAGCCCACTGTACTGTTTTAATGCAATAAGTGCCATATAGCGTATATTTACGCTATGGCGTTGTGTGCCATGAGAAGTTTACAACTTTCTCTGTTCATCGTCTCTTACGATACTTTTCCACCCATCTGTGACTGAAGGACGATCTGTTTCCAACCTGTTGGTCAGTGGTGCGTTCATCTCTCCCTCTGTGTGTGTGTGTGTGTGTGTTTTGTTGTTTTCACTAGAGTGTCTGTGTCCATCGTCCGCGCGAAGTGTGCATGAAATGTGTTCTCGCGCGTTAAAAATCCACATTTTATTTATTTAACTCCTACAGTTTTCAATGGCTATGTACTTGAAATCCCTCTGTTGCTGACGCTGTGTGGAAGACTGTGTTGAATTATGTAACCAAAGTGAATGCGTTTATTGACAACAAACACTCGATAGCATATTACAGCCGTCTGCAGCACTCGTAATCCATACGAATAAAAACATACAAATTCCTCGTCTTCCCCCCTCCTCACTGAGGTTAGTGAGGACATCATTTTTGTCTTCTGACAATAAATTTTTAAACAGTTGTGAGCAGACATTCAAATATGGCGGCCGGTCATTTTTGCCCACTAACGAGGTAGCACCTTAAAGAACACAGAACTCTAAAAACCCATCTATTTTGTGGTCTAAGGAAAGGAACTCTGTAGAGAAATGATTCTAGTATAGGAAAACACGAGTGACATCCCTTTGCAGTGAACCACTTTCATGTTTTTAGTTGGCGCAAAATAGCATAGCACCAAAATCCAAGCGCAACGGTCACATACACACATATATTCTGTTGCTCATTTTTCACTGCAAAGATGGGAATGAGTTACATGGCATTTAAGTAGAGAGGACCCTATCCAGGTCTTTGTTTTTATAGTGTGTGTGCTTATAATTAAAAACAAAGAAATTGATCTTTGCATCAGCTTAGCAGTGATAGTGAATCATTTGATTGAAAAAATTATTTTAAAAATGAAATTCCTCTGGAGAATTAAAAAATGTGCATTAAATACTGGAGTCAGATGATATTTTGTCTGTGTACACTAGTGAACCTGATGAGTATACAGAGTTGTAACATTTGAATGTATGTTCATTTTCACCTACTTCACGTGATTTGGGCTTTTTGACAAATTTTTTGTGCACCAGGAATAAGGTTTAAAATATTCCTTATTACAGGGATAAAAGCTAAAATCTAGCAAATCTAAAATGGTCAGTTTAGTTTCTACATATTAAATCGGTAACAAAAGACATAATATCTTAAATTATGCAAATATCCAGAATAAAATTGACAGTCTTTCTATGTTGTTCTTATGACAGTGTCTTACAATCCAATTATATTTTTTCTTGCAGTTTTGAACAATTATGCATCAACTTCGCCAATGAAAACCTTCAGCAGTTCTTCGTCAGGCATATTTTCAAATTGGAGCAGGCAAGTTATTTAATGCAGTTATTTGTTAATGTTAAATATGGATGATTTTAGATCATTTGTGGTGTATGGTCTCTGATTGTGCCAAGAAGTGTCATGCGTATCTCACAGTTAATGGAGTTCACATGTTTTTCCAATTGTAGTAATACGTTTCAACGGTCATGACAACCCTTGATGCCATGCTGAAACATTATTTGATGGTTTTCAAAAAATCCTGCAGATTTAGTGCTGCATGGGATGGCTGTAGTGGTGGGTGGGTGGGGGGGGGCTGACCACTTTCTTCCTTTTCTCTGCTGCCAAGGACATAGGTGCTAGAAGAATGAAGATTACACATCAGAGTTTTGGAGCTTCTGACTAAATGGTGAGCCCTGCAGCATTGGGAAGTGGTTCTCACCAGTCACAGGATTGGGATTCTTTCAGACAGTTCCACAACAGCCACAGTGGAGTTTACCTATTATGAGTCTGTCCAGAAGAAACACTTCAGAAACTTGATGATGCTTTGCGTGTATGGCTTAAGCAAGCTTGAGCAATGAAGGCACCAACCTCGGGCCCGATTCTTCTGTCCAAGGCCTAAGAAATTGTCACAGAATTTGTGCAAGCACAACAGGACTAACTGCCGATAGTGAGGATGACACATCAAAAACTTGATGATACTTCACTCACGTGGTTCAGGCATATTTGACAAATGAAGCACCAATCGCAAGGCTGATTCTTCTGTCCAAGGCCCAAGAAGTTCCCACATAACCTGTGCAAGCATGACAGAACCAGTGGTGAGGATGACAAGCCACCCACCCCATACACCCGTACCAACAGTGACATAAGTGTTCACCCTTCAGTGTTGCCTTCAGGGGAAGATCAAGGATGTATCTGATCTCAATCTTGTGGAGGAATTGACCAAGGCTTATTGGAAATTCTTAGCCTCCATCACACCCTGTTGGCCAGAGGCAAGGACATTGTTTTTGTGTGGGCCCCAGTCGCAGGGTCTGGCTGGAAATATTTTGGCCAGTTCATCTGCAAAAGGGCTTCATAACAGTTCAACATGCTGTAGAGGGATTTTAAGACATTGATTTTTAACTAAATTTTGCAAACTTAGCAAGAGTCATTGAGTCTCTACCAGCTGGTAAACTTAGAGAGGTACACCTACTCCTGCGTGAGTGACCCCTATTTCACACCGTAGTTGCCAAGAAATGGTCATGCAAATCTTGTGTTACATAAGACCTGAGTATTGCTGGAGTGTAATTAAAGTAGATTGCCAGGATAATGCAAGTATGTTTAAAAACTTACAATATGAAATTTTGGAGAAATTTGGCTTGAACAGTGCATTTATGCGTAAGCACCTGAAAAAGGCTGTCAGTGAAGTAAAGAGAAAAGAAACAGGTGATTGGTGCTTGGGGTCAACAAGGTAACAACAAAGGGAACTTAACCAAGTGAGACTTAGACAAGACGTCAGTGTTTCAGGGCATAGCCCCTTCTTCAGGAAAATACAGATAACGAATAACAAAGAAAATGGGTCATTTAACTGACAGATGCTGGTCCTCCATGGTTCTTTTCTTTTCTCTTTATCGTCTTAAATACTTTTTGTTTGTATATAAATGCTAATGTTCTTCCCTATGTATTTTTAATTAATAGAATGTTTGGCTAATCATTCGTTTTTCTATATTTAGTGGAATAACTTTGTTTTGCAGCAAGAGTATAATCTTGAAGGCATCAACTGGCAGCACATTGAATTTCTCGACAACCAGGAGACTTTAGATCTCATCGCTGTGAAACCAATGAACATCCTAGCACTTGTTGATGAAGAAAGCAAGTTTCCAAAGGTATTCATTTTACAGTGAAACCCGTGAATAGCAACCACCCTACGGACAACCTCAAAGTGTGTCTTATGTTATGGAAAAGTGGTCCTTCAAATGGAGCGTCTGAATGTAGCAGACATGCCTACTGTTCCGACTTTCCTTATTTTGTTCCTGAAAACAGCCCTACAATGTCAGTATCCCACAAAATATGGAAATCTCATGCCCATTATGGAAAAATAAATCTCCTCCGAGATTTTTTTTGCGGGTCTGTAAAAATATTGCAAACAAAGCGTCTGTAGAACCTTGTCTTTGTCTCTGATTGGCTGACAGTGTTTCTCTTTCAGTCAGATTGAGGAATAGACTGGAAGAATATCAAGGCAGGATTAAGATAAACACAAAAGTGTGCTCCAGTTCATCGGCACTGCAAAGCCAGTAATAACTTGTAGAATGAAGCCTTAATCAGATTGTCTTTTCCTTTAATGGAATTTGCTTACTTGCTGTGTTGAATTTCAAATAAAGTTTTTCTTGCAATGAGGAACAGTTGGTGGGGTTACGACAAAGAGAAAGAATCGTTGAAAAATTGATCTAAACAAAACACCACTGAAACAGGCTGCACCTCTTCTGATAAAAATGATGGATTCAAGGTGGCTTCGCATTTTATCAAGTTGTGATTTTCTTTTTATTTCTCATGATGGAAAAGATGATTGTAGGCAGGCGACATTGCAAGAAACATAGAACGAATAAAAGAAATCACAACAAAACATGCAAAAATATTTTACATTTTTGTGTCTGCCTCAAGTTCAGTCTTCTGTTGGCAGCATGAGCACAAAAAAAACTGATTAAGAGGAGAAATTTTGATGGGTGACTTGGTAACTTATCTCAGCTTGCTTATCAACACATTTGACAAGTTGACCAAAGTTTTCAAAACCACGTTCAGATCAGACTCCCCCACAGCCCAGAAATTTCAGTGCTACCACAGTAAGGACATTGCAATTGTCAAAATTGGTGCTAAAAAAAAACAATGACTATCAGCATCTGAACACACTATCCTCTAAACATGATCTAATCCAAAGTGATGTGACTTGAAAGTAAGAGAACCACTTAGAAATGCAATTAACCATATAGTGCATCCCTGTTTTGTAAAAATCTGTTCTGGCTTTACTTCATTTAAGAAATTAATTTAAGAAAGCTAAGTCTGCTTCATTTGGGCTAGGTGCTGCTTCAGTATGCTGTGAATGTGTTGATAAGGAGGGTTCCTGAAATTCTAGCTGTGTTCCTTAAAGTCAGCTTTGAGGGTAGGCATGTCTGATGAAGATGTATTGCAACTTTCAATAATGATACTTTTGGTAGGTAGGTAATTTTAGAGGGGCAGTGCTTCCACTACTATGGAGGGATGGGGATCTGTTACTAAGGTATGCACTGAAAGAATCACCAGACTGATCTGGGACAAAAGTCCGTAGTTTTTACTTATCTGCTTTGCCAGAGATAGGTGTTTCTCACAAGATGGACCGAAGTGACATTGCTGCTTTGAGAAAGTTGTTGTGCCAGAGCTTTTAAAGAAAATAAAGACCAAACCAAAAAATAAACCCCAGAACTTCATGCTTTTACTTTTTATAGTTACCATTTAAATGCCAGTTGTTTATCTGATTAGACAAAGCATAACTCTGACTTTGCTCATTTGCTGTCTACTAAAGCGTCCACTTTCTATTTTTTTTAATATAAAAATCTTCAGTGTCCTACAATGAACTACATAAATTATTTTACATAAACAATTCTACATTCTAAATTCTACAGATCATTGTGCCATTTCTGCATTCCATCAAATGTTTCAAATGTCTAATGAATAAACACATATACACATAAGCATTTGCAAATTTGTGTCACCATTATCACGCATTAATTTTATTATTAAAATGTATTATTTTTATTATTAAAATTTCTCTTTTGTTCTAAAAGATAAAATTTTTGTAAGCCCCCAGCTTTGGTCAATATTTGCAGGCACCATTGGTACCATTTTGAAGACTCACATGCACTTCAGCTTCCACTACATGTATTTTGCAATATGCCATGTACAATGCCAGTGCTAAAGCCTGTGGAACATTTGTTTAAATCAAGGGTACAGACGAAACCATGCTGGATAAGCTGCATCTAAACCATGCTTCTCATCCACACTATCTGAAGCCAAAGGCCCAGGTCAACCGCACTTTTGGTCTCAACCATTTTGCAGGAGTTGTCTTCTATGACATTCGAGGTATGCAGTCTAAGAGCTTACACTGACTTTCATGATACTTTTCTAAATTACATGCGCCATTACAGTTCTGCTTGCAGGATGTTTTTCAATGGCTACTAAACAGAAAGAAACATTTATTTGGGCTAAGCACAGTTGCCATGACACCTGGAGGTCCTTGCTCAGTTGCGTTGTTGGCTCAGGCGGACAGCTTTTCGCTCTGTGCACTTGCCCATGGCCTTTTCCTGATGCCTTACCCAGGAGCTCTTCCGCAATGCCTTGCCCCTTGCGCACATTCAGATTTGCCCCGCCATTCCCATGGCCATAGTGTGCACCGCCCACTTTGGTCCTCACTTGGTGGCATTGTCAACTGAGGCGGAAGGTTTGCCCACAGCTCCTTCCTGTCTGCTTCTCTGCTCCCCCTTGCGGAACTACTTCTGCCACAGGCCCTGGTCGGAGCCCTCCACCAGCTGTGGTCCAGCGTCCCCCCCCCCCCCAACCTCTGGTTCGACTTGCATGCAGGGTCCTGTCGCCCATCGTGCTGAGCATTTGGGCATTCTGCCCCTGCCTTCCATTCTTGGTTTCTGCCCACAGCAGCTCCATGAACGTGGTATTGGGTGGGGTGGTGGCTATACCAAAGGATAGAGCCTACCAGGCTCCTGTTTTGAACCTTGCCAACCACCTGTCTTGTCTGGCAGCGCTTGTCCTTCTCCGTCTTCTGGTCGCCAAGGTGATCTGGGGCTTGACGTTTTGCAGGCTCGCATTCCTCATCGTGTTCCCACTGGGGCTGGGCTTCTCGCTCTGGCAGCTCTTCCCGGCCCACCATCCAACCCCTCTGTCAGTCCTCTGGTGGCCTTGACTTGCATTCTGCTTCTTGGTTGTGGTTGCTTCTGGCACGCGAGGTGCATGCCCTCTCTGGGCTGCTGGATGATGACCACTAAGCGTAAGATGGCACTGGGTCGCTGTCCTTTTGCGGTAGTCCCTGGCAAGCAGGTCCCTAGTGCACCACTCCGCCCACCCTTGACTTAATCACTGTTCGGTCCAGGTGCTGTGTGCCCCTCTCACATGCTGGATTGCTGTGTTCTCCTCCAAGCTTCTGCTGCACCAAAAACCAGATGGGGGAGGGCACTGCCCTTGTCCGCTGTGGCTATGCTGGAGGTGAGGGCACAGGCTGCTCCTCTTGCCTCCAGAACGTCCTCCTTGGGGCAGTGTGGCAGTCCTCTTCCAGCACATTGAGGACCCATTCTGGTCGCCATGAGGATGGCCGCTTGGGTGTTGTTCTCGCTTCACAATGCCTCTCCGGCCTCCTCCTCAACCCTAGTAAGTTTTGGGTCATGGTACAGTATTGTGACAAGAAAAAAAAACCAAATTTCTTGCTCTAAATTTGTTTCTTTAGCAATACTTACCATGAGCCATCATAGGCCCACCCTCCTCCTGCATTGGTCAGTGAGCTGTGCACATGAGTGATGCACGGTGTGCGCATGCATGGAGGTGCCTTACCAGGGCTGCATTTTGGTTTGGAAGGTGCAGTTAGGGATAGCTAATTGGGCTAGCCATTGTCATGGATGCCATCATTTCCAGGTTGGCACATGGCATGCTCAGTGAGAAGCCACAGCACCACACTGAATGTCTGTCTCAAATAAGATGCATGTCTGCCTCTGTGCATTGGATGGCATGGTCAGTACCTCAGTGTATGTTGCTGCCATCACTCACTCCATTGCTGGGTTGGCCAAGACTTTCCTGGTGGCAGCTTCCAATTTCCCTCAGCACCTGGCAGCTGCCTTGTAAGCTAGCCCAGTTATGCCTTCTGTTGGGCCCTATTATATTGCAGTGACGGCATTGGCTTCCGCTTCCCATAGTCATTAGCTGGACTCCCTTATTTTGACTGACCAGAATTTCAATGGTAGTTCCAGTGAGCCTTAAACTGTGGGATGCCTGTTCCCCCTCTTATTCCACCACCACCGTGATCTTCTCCTTCATTCTGGCCGCCTGCAAACAGCAAGGCCATGGAAGTTCTGTACCAGGCAGTGGGTGGCTCAGTTGCACTCTGCCATGGTGGAGGTGGTTGTCAACCACTCATTCCCTTTTTACCTTTTTTTGTAACTTTTCAAGTTTGTAAATATTTTCTTTTCAGGATTTTTGGAGAAGAATCGAGACACATTCAGTGCAGACCTAGTGCACCTCATTCAGTCTTCAAGGAACAAGTTCATCCAGATGCTGTTTTCTTCTGATATCTCCATGGTAAATACTTGGGTTTGTGTGCATTGTTGAGACATTTCTACCTTGTCATAAATGAAGAGTTATATTCAGTCCTAAATTTTGTTAGTTATAATCTGTATCAGTATCATTATCTATGGAAATATTTCCGTTTCCACTGATTTCCAAAGATTGCAGATATATTTAAAAATTGAATTTGGCAAATTGTTAAATGGCTACAAAGTTATGTTGTATAGCTTTCATTTAGTGCTACTGATAACTTGTGAGATTGTAAAGAAAATGCTAGTGGGGGGTATTAGTTCACTAGACAACATTTCATCTTTTTCAAAATACTTGTAGCACTAAACATTGGGGTGGTATTTATTGGAAAATTCTATGCAAATATCCTGAGCTGCTTACAATGCTGGCACATTTTCAGTTTAATTTATCCAGAATATAATGCACGATACTACAGTACTGTTGTTTCATACATATGGTGGCTGGCAAAAGCCCTTTATAAGATATAAAGATTCATGCCAGACTACTGCTGATTGGCGTCAGCATCATTCTGTAAGGACATAAAAGAAGTTTCCCTGTATGCTGCTGACCAATGATTCTAACCTCACTGTTATAGTATAAATGTGTGTGGGATATAGGTTTCTATAGAAGCTTGCCATCATAGATGCAGATATGGTATTAGGATGCTTCATTAAAAAAGTAAAGTGTTAAAAAATGAAATATGTCTTTTTGTCGCTGTGTAGGGGACAGATACCAGAAAGAGAGCCCCAACACTTGCTTCTCAGTTCAAAAAGTCACTGGATTCCTTGATGAAGACACTCAGTCTTTGCCAGCCCTTTTTTGTGCGATGCATCAAACCTAACGAGTTAAAGAAACCACTGGTTAGACATTTCCTGATATTCTTGAATTTTTCACCGTATATTGGTTCTTGATTCTGTATCTCATCAACATTGTTATGTTGTATTTTATTATAGTCTAGCATTTCATTATAGTCTTGTACTTCCTTATTATATACTGAAAACCATAAGAAACCCAGGGAGAGGGAGTTGCTGATTTTATTTGAATTTTTTGCTTTCATTCGAACGGATTTAAATCAGTTTTCAAGAAAATTGGTACAGTGAGTGTTCGCATAATGTGTTTTCATCTTCCATGCTAAGAAATGGTTCAGAAACTCCCAAACGTGCAAATTCTGAGTCCAAAGTCAGTAGCGGGTGTGTCGCCCTTTGGCATGGACAACGGCCTGGCACTTATTCCACCATAGGCATGTTTGTGCAGATCTGCCTGAGGGCCTGCTCCAGCTGGGAAGCTGTTTTCAGCCTTGGCTGGACAGTGTTCAGTTCTCTCTGTAGATGGTCCTGTAGGTGCTCGATTGGGTTGAGGTCTGGGCTCATGGACGGTTAAGCCATCACCTGAACATTGTTCTGCTGCAGGAAGGCCATGGTGAGCCTTGCCATGTGTTGTCATGCTAAAAGGTGAGATTACCATGCTGCTGGAAGTATGGCATGGTATGGGGTCTCTCAGCACCTGGTCCACATAGCCTTGTGCTTTCATCCCATTTCCTTGACCAAGGCCAATGTTCTGGAAGACGACAGAGCCCACAAGTTAGTTGAAGCCAGCTTCACTCCAAATCATGATGCTGGGGCCTTCCCAACAATTGTGCCGCAGGATGTTGTTGGCATCCCTCTCATTCTTCTGCTGACAGGTTGTCTGTCAGGGAGTGTATGAGCATCGGCTTTTATTCCTAGTGGTTGGTGTTCTGTTTGCAAAGAAAGTTCTAGTCTTGCTGCTTTTTTTTCATGCTGCATGAATGAAAACCACTGTCCAACTTTAGCGCGCCAGAAGGGAAACATTTTTGTCCAGGCATGCCATTATCAAGGGCTACACTCAACAGACCTGCGACCTGAAACTTGACTACTCCTTGCCTGTGTATCAGTCTGCATTTCTTTTGGTTTTGAGTATATATTTCCCTTATAGTCCTTATATCTGACCAGCGATGTCTTGCATGGGCAGAAATATTAAAACAGCATATTTCATGAAAGTAATTTAACTGGTTTTTTTCAGATCTTGGTACATTATAAATCATGTGCTTGAAAAACTCAATTTTTAATTCTGTTTTGATTGCTTCTTCATATATTTAGAAAATAGATTTTACAAATTGTTTGCTTTTTCAGGTGTTTGACAGAGAATTATGCTGTAGACAGCTGCGTTACTCTGGCATGATGGAAACTATCCGCATAAGACGTGCAGGATATCCTATTCGACATCACTTTGACAACTTTGTGGATCGTTACCGAATTCTTGCGTATGGGATAGGTCCATCTCACAAAGAAGACTGCCGAGCAGCTGCTCTCCGCATCTGTAAAGAAGTTTTAAAGGATGCAGATTATCAGATGGGCAGAACCAAAGTCTTTCTAAAGGTAGGGTTGAATTTACATTATATATCTTTTGATTGGGGGAACCCCTTTCTTGTTACTTTTCTGTAATTATTGCAATGAGGATAGTTGCTATATCTGTAATGCAGCTGCAGTCAGAGAAATTTTGCAATCATTCAAATCATTATAGTTGCTCACCCAAAAAACGGGGGCTTTTTTGGTAAGATTTGAACCCCAAAATGACGATAATACTTTAGATATATTTACAACCTAAATGAGAGATAAATATAAGAAGACTTTTTAGCAAATGATAGCAGCTATTTCCTTTTCTTTACTTTTGGTGAATCTGTTGAGTAAAAAAGAAAAAGGTTTTTACCATTCAGTATATGTTCTTCAGCGTGGTATGTAAATAAAAGTTAGGTTATTGTACCCAGAGATGTGTTATCAGGAACTTGTTAATGAAAACACTCGAGATTGTTTAAAAGCTTGGTTAAACAAGATTGAGGGATTTTCCTTCTTTTGCTGGACAACAGGATGCCCAGGATGCATTTCTGGAGCAGCAAAGGGAGCTGACACTGACTCGAAAGATTCTGGTAATTCAGAAAGCAGTACGTTCGTGGCATTGCCGGAGACGCTTCCTACGAATGCGGAAGACAATTGTCATTCTTCAGACTTCCTGGCGTGCATTTGCTGAGCGAACACGCTTTCTGAAGGTACAGAAAAGGGTACACAAATTATAGCTGAATGGGCTATGGGGATGGGTGATAGAAAACTGTTTAGTACAACAGGTTTCAGTGTTATTAATCTTAAATTTAGCTGTTTCATTCTGGAAGTTATTTGGCCCTTATGCTTTCATTTATTGGTGTTAGTAGATATTCCAGTAATTCAACCCTCTCAGCAACTTGCAGTTTTTCATGTTAAACAGTCACAACACTGAACATTCCTGCTGTCAGCATCAATCTCGATTTCTCGAGAATCAAAGTTGTTTTGAGAATGAGGAGCACTTTTTTCATCTAAGATCACATCATTCACATTGCCACCATTCAAAACCACATCTATCTAAAGCTTTGGCAATTTTCGCACCTTACTCTATATTAAATTTGTTACAGAAAAAAGCAAGTAACTTTTGCAGATTCTAGCACCCAGTTTTACATTTGTCACTTCCATTTAATTGAGGTCGATGTGTACATTTTTCCAAATCAGATCTATTTTTCAGAACCAGCACAAAGGTAGACATCATTAACTCTTTGACCTCATTGGGTTCGGCTAACTTGCGACGACTAAATGATAAGCAACTCAGCGCAACCGACAAACTTGCGGCAAATTTAAAAATTTTGCAGCGATGCATTTAACGGTATAAGGGAAGTAAACTTTGTATCATGGTAAAGCTCTATCATCGGTTGTTTCCCCTGCGCTGTCTAAATGAGTTTCGGAAACAGTTTTGGCTTGCCAAACGAGGTTTAGTGTAGCGGCTGGCCAGGTCTACTTCTGTCGTTAACAATGGCTACACGTGTTTCGTTTGTTGTGTGTG
>SMGT01015909.1:0-29527 GCA_004794575.1 Lanistes nyassanus | reverse complement strand
AAAGTGACTACATTTGGCACCAAATAGTAAGTAGTATTTAATATTTTAAACTAAAAGTATTGTTTCCATTGTGATGCCGAAGAATAGATCTTTCTAAATATGTAAAATATATTAATGTGAGTGTGGTAGTTTTTAACCAGTATTTTTTTTAAAAAGTGTAAATCTGTGGCCTCTGGGGTTTCTTAGCCCTGCGGGTCCCTGTGGGTTCAAAGAGTTAACTGACATGTATTGAAACCACCATTCAAAGATTTAGGTGACCATCAAAATATGGGAATAAATCTGTCATCTGTTTTAGACCATGCCAGTGCTCTTTATATAGTGGATCCTGCCAACAGTGAACTCTTGAATTAAAGGACAATTTATTTTTCTGGTTACTTTAACCATGCAGCAATTAATTTTCAGTGTAAAACAAACATTGTGTAAGTAGACACTTGTCAAACATAGACAACAAATAACTGTTTATGGTCTTGGACCTGTGTGTTGTAGACACATTTTTATTTCAAGCCTTTATGGACATGAGGTTTGATCATTTATCGTTTGATACGATCGACCATACCATCCTCCTCAATCATCTCCATGATGTATACCGCATCTGTGGGTCGGTGCTGGCGTGGTTCCAGTCCTACCTCTCTGGTAGAACTCAGTCTGTACTTGTCGCTGACCAATTGTCACCCCCATCAGCATTGTCTCTTGGAGTCCCTCAAGGATCTGTCCTGGGCCCTATCCTTTTCATCCTATACATCAAACCACTTTCATCACTCATTTGTGCTCACATGGTCTCCGCCCAGTCCTATGCAGACGACACCCAATTATACAGTTCTTGTCCTCCAGCTGATGTACATGCCAGCATCATGACCATGCAGACTTGCATATCCAGTGTCAAAGCATGGATGGTTCACAACAGACTAAAGTTGAACGAAGAAAAAACAGAAGCTCTTCTCTTCAGTAAAAGAAATGCTGGAGTGACAGAAGTGTGGATGAAATGTGTTCTCGCGCATTAAAAAATCCACATTTTATTTATTTAACTCCTACAGTTTTCAATGGCTGTGTCGTGGATGCAGAAGACTTCAAGTGGTTTTCAAATCAGAGTAATAGTTTTTTTGTGGGTTTGAGTCAGTGAATACCCATGCATACATCTTGGCATCATTAAAGCAAAAACATTAAGAAGGAAAAGCTAATGTTCTTGACATTTAAAAAAATATCAAGTTTAACACAGCACAGTGCTTCCTGCCAAAATGTGGGGGCGTTTGCTGCTGATATGCATATGCACCTGGTCAGCTGCAAACTGCAGGATGCATTATACCTTAATCTAGCAAGTTTATTGACATGAAACTTATGTATGACGAGTAATATTCTGCTGAAATTACATCTCTCATCAAACAGGCACAAAAGTGGTTAAACCCTGGTAAATATAGTGACCTGCCTATGGAGTCTTGCTGATCTCACACTACACATTTAATGCCCATTATAGTAAACCTTAATACAGTGTTATCACATAAACAAGGCTTATTTTTTTTATTGTTAGGTTTTGAAACCCTTAAAAACTGAACTCTAGTGAATTTTGTATTCATAAACTTGTAGACTAATGTCTTAAGTGTGACTTGAGCATATGTGCCATTATTGTTGTCCTACACATTTTTCTGTATGTAATAAACTTGAAACACAAAGAACTCCCAGGCATTAAGTGACACCTGCAAGTAAAGTGTGGTTTTGCACTTCCCCATGGGCATCCAATTTTCACAGATTTAAAGAAAATCTGAGGGCTATAACAGTGCCATCAATTTGTCTATATCATAAAATATCTAGATAACATTATAGCATTTATATTGGTTCCATGCATTTATTGTGTTTGATTTTTCTGATAGGAATCTCTCTCATATATGTCCATATAGAGTTGTCTTTCAGGTAAGTTCTGTTCTCTGATTTATACTTAACAGATGAAACAAGGCTATATGCGACTTCAGGCTGTCATTCGCTCACAGATTCTTGCAGCCCGCTTCAGTGTGATCAGGCAGTGGACCATAAATCTCCAGGTGTGTAGTAAGATACAAATCCTGTATTTTAATTCAGGTATCATTGTAGGGTGGCTGGAAATCAAAGTTTGTGTTTATGCCTTATGATGTGGAGTAGGCATGTTGTACTCTTGCACACAGCTTATAATGAACCCAGCTAGGATCTTTGGGCTATCTGTGTGAAGTAGATCGCATGAACAGATTCAATCATTTTGACAAATGTGATATATAACCCTCCCACTCTGTTCCCCAGTGGTCTAAAGGAAGGAATGATTACAAATACAGATCTTCAGTGATTTCCCTTTAACTAGATCTAATGTGCAAATCCCTGCCTTCTTGGCTGACAGCTGTTTTAACATGTTGATTGCCAGTTGCTTACTATTAGTATTTCAAACCCCTTCCCCTAACCCCTACCCTTTCCTAACCCTCTATAGGACATCCCATTTGAATGGATAAAGATACTGTCACCATCAGTTTCCAGCAGAGAACAATCACTTTCAAATGTGTTCTGATCTCTTTTCCAACATATCCCTCACCTGCGGCCATGCTGTGCTATCCACATTTATTTAGTTAAGTATCTAGTTTTAGTTGTTATCCATTTGTGTTGTCCTGACGAAGGGGTAATGCCTGAAACTTTGATGCTGTCCTTGTTAATTTAGCTTAAGTTTCTCTTGTGACCTTATGTTTTACTCCAAGCAGTAGTTTTCGTTCTTGCTGTTTTAGTTAACAGTTTTCTTACAGTACAACTGTGTTTTCTTTTCTCTTGCCTGCTAGTCTCAGCATGACTTCATCTTTTGCAGCATACTTGCGACTAGCGTTAACTCTGTACTCCACATGCGTCACATTTAACTTTTCTAAGCTTTTGTTAACATATATATAACTGATTGTTGTAGGTCCACAGTATAGTACCCTTGTTTTTTGCTCTTGCAAATAAATTTGCTAGGTGGTATTATAACTTGTTTTTTGCTTATATCTGCTTACATTTCTGTGAGCATGCTGCAGGATGGGAAGCATTAGTGAGTCGCATATGTTGCCAGGAGCTGTAGACAAGGTCAAGAGTGTTCTGCTTACATCTGTGTCATTGTGTCTGATGCTTTATTCTAACAAGCATTCAGACAAATCTCAACGGAGGCTGTCAACTGCTTCTGTCTTCTGGAAGGATGCCGTGGATGGCTGTCAAGTGTTGGACCCTCCCACCCTACCAGTGATAGGACAGTTAATTGGCACGGTTTCCACAGTTTATGCCTCTCTGTCTGCCATGTGTGGGGTCGAGCTTTTGGTTCATGTCTCCCTCTCCCCCTACACCCATTCTTCTTCATCCTCTGTTGTGGCTGGTACTGGTGGTCCTGACAGGATTCTTCCAAGTCAGTCACCCACACTTCAGGAAACTCATTTTCCTGGCCTCTGCATTTCCCCCTGGCCAATCACCTGAAAGCACCCACATGCTTCCAGTGAGGGTCAGCCCATTTCCTCCACCTGCTTCCGCTTGGTCGAAACATGCCTGGTTGGACTGCGATCAACCTCCTTTGTTCTTCCCGGGTGTTTCTGCTTTGTTGCACACTTTTGGTGGAGGACTTGCGATATCCTCTTGCTCCTCTTCTGTAGATAACACAGGTTTGGACTGAGAAGGTGAAGGCCTGCTTTTCGACCCAGAAGGTGAGAAGTTACCTGAGGATGTGAGCAGTTTGTCTAAGTTTATGGATTACCTAATGGTCTTTCATGCTAAAGTTGTTGCCCATGCTCCTTAGACATTAGTTGAGGTGCCTCACTGTTTTGCACCAGCCTCTGTACTTATGGTTCCACGTTCCCGGTCTTACAGACTGGCTGAGTCACCCCTTTTCCAGGATGCTTTTCATGACATACTTTGTGAACTATTCCTGCCTGCCTTGTGTGCTCGGTGGTGCCTGCCGAAACACTTTCGGATGACGTGTTGCTCCATCCCCTGGGGCACCTGTACCACCTTCGGTGGTGCTCAAGTGGGCTCAGTTTGACAATTTTGAGGCTGCTGTTTGTCACCACCTCAAGCTTGCCTCAGCTGTGGATGCCATTGTTTCCAGTTGGACATATACCACGTTACTTGTTGAAACTACAGACTCCAGCTGGTCAGTGTGTGCATCTGCCTTCACATTCAGACTTCTTTTTATATCACAATTCCCTTATTTGGAGAAGGGCCATGTCTTTGTCTCAACTGAGATACACAGAACACAAGTTTATTTATAGACCTTTTCAGCCATGTATAACATGGTGGGGTTCTGTATGGGCTAACAGTTGTTTGCAGACTGTTAAGAGTGGCCTTTATGACAATTTATGATCTTAACATTGCTTTTGTTCCACAAAAAGTGAAAATGGACCTGGTTTACCCCACCACCCTATTTCTGCTTGTAGCTACAAAGTATGTTGCCGACTGGTTTTATAGAAACGTGCCACATTTATTTATTACTGGGTTGTTTTTTGTTTGGTTTGTTTTTTTTTGGGGGGGGATGTCCTTCAATACATATATGCTTTTAGATTCTAGCAAAACCAGCATATTACTGTTTGTGAAATTTGCCATTTTTTGACACCACTTTCACCTTCAACTAATTTGATAAATGTAAATTTTGACAAGTGAGAGTGAAAAATCTTTTGATGTTACAGCTAATGAGACATTTATATTGCAGAGAGTTTGTCGTGGGTATCTGGTGCGTCAGTGGGTGCAAAAGCGCATGCTTTCGATTATTCAGATTCAAGCAGCTGTTCGTACTATCATTGCTCAGCTACAAATCCATCGCCTGTCCATAGAGGTAACTAACTTCTTGCTGTCTCATTCATTGTTATAACACTTCCTTGCAATTGTTAATATTTTGATTTTGTCCATACCAGTATATTTCTTTTTGAAACATTTTGTCTTTTTTAAAAATTGTTTTGCATTGCATGTGACTACCGGTCAAAAACATTAATGGAGGTGGCAAAAACAACAGAAGATAACCCTAGGGAAAACAGAACCTAGTTGAAAGAATGTTTACTAGGACTTTTCGGGAGTTACACCCTGTGTTGAGTCACCAGCTATAGTGTTTTCAGTATAAGAGAAGCTTTTTTATTATAGGGATTTTAGTAAACTGTCAGAGAATGCATATGGAGTCATGGAAGGTTGAGTTTTGGGAGGACAGGCACTTCATTTTCTGACATGGAAAAATCAAAGAAAATATGTTTGCCATATACAGGTCCTGGAAAAGTCAAAAAATTGAAGAAAACCTACCAATGCTTTGTCAAAGTATAATCTTCGATCTTCTGACACTTTTTTTTTTTTTTTTTAGTGTCTGTGGTAACTTTCTTTATTAAAACTAGTGCACTTCAGGACAGAAGTATTTTCAAACAGAATACCTTATAAAATGCAGTTACACTTTCAATTGACCTGCCTCAAAATGATTAGAACTTGTAAAGTTCCAGATTGTGCATTTTTGGGGGTGGGGGTGTTGAGGTTAAAATTATAAAATATGACAAATGTCCCAGCAATGCAGTATAACATTCATCATCTATTGCAAATCACATTGGTGGCAGTTTAATAGTTCACATAGGAACCTGTTGATGTCAAATGCCACTATGGACAATTTCTAGTTTCTCAGGATTAAAAAAGAAAGGAAGGATAAAACCATTTGTGAATTTTTAAAAATTCAGCTGTTTTTGTGATGTTTTCATGAAACTACCTGTCAGGAAAGGATCTCAGATCCTTCAAAGAAAGTGTAAAATGTGTTATCCTCTTGAGGCTTTGCTCGCCTTGACTGCAAGTTGTACTGGTAGGAATTTTTACTCTCATGTTTGTTTGGGTTTGCATGCAAAGTCCTGAGGAGTAAAAGAATCTCTCTCTCTCTCACACACACACACATAGTAAACAACCAGTATTTGCCAATATTTTACTGTCCTTGTCCATGCTGATTGTGACACAAGTGAGAAGTGGAACCACATATGCTTTATTATTAATTTTTGTGTACTACTTGTAGATTTTCACAGGCTTCATACCTGCGTATATTATCAGAAAGATCATGACTACAGCCCAATAAAAACTCTAAATAAAAGTCCCTTAGCTGCTTTACAGCCCAAAACCATCTGTCACCAAATCACAGAAGTGATCAATTCTGCATAGTTGTAGGTGGAAGATTGTGTTCTTCCATGAAGTGGACGAAGATAACTCGGCAGCAGTTGCCATAGTGTGTTTTTCTCCTTTTTGAGTAGGCTAGAAATGTTCTTCCGTTGATCATAATGCCCATTCATGGCACACTGTCCTTGTGGCTTTTAATTTGCAATCAACTCCTCAGATATAAAATGAAAACAAGTGACTGCCACTTGGAGGAAAATCCAAATTAAATTGAAAACAAGGGAACTGGACCAATCTAGAACAGGACAAAGACGAAGACAATCTACATGTTTTGGGGCACTACCCCATCATCAGGACGACAAAAAAATGATGAAAAAAAGAAAAAGACTTAGCTGCGGTAGATGTGGCGCGTGGGCTGGATAGCAGGAAAATGACTAAGGGACAGTGAGTAAGAGGGTTAATGTAGAATTTTGTGGTTGGTTTGTGTGGGAATAACATGCATGAAATCTGACCTTATATTTAAAAAAATAAACATAGATCAAAAAAAGATTACATATTATATATATAACATTAACATTTATCAGTTTTCCAATGTCACCAAAAGCTGTGTGCTCAGACAGTAGAAATTTTTATTTTTAATTGGTTTCAAGCCACATTAGTGAAGGCAAAGGATTTGTTCAGTACAAGACGTGGAAATGTCAGACTAATATTCAGCTGTTTCATTTCCCCAGCCTGATATTGATAAAGAGCATTATTTATAATTTGAGAAATGTTTGCAGTTTCTTAAAACTTGTATCAGATATGGAAGTAGATAATTGCATTATACAACATTTGTGAGCCCTATTTTTAAAAATTAACTGGTTATGTATTGCTAATTAAACCCCCAAATAGTTGATTGAATGTAGTTCTAGCACATTGGATTTGTGTGTGTCTACAGTTGATTTAATTTTAATTTTTTTCCCCTGGTCATTACTGTGATGATGACTTAAACAGTCACGCACATTTTTGCAAAACATTATGCCACGTACTCTAAGCATTCTAAAGTCGTTAAATTATTCTTAGGTTTGCATATCTGTTCTTCAGATTCATGCATCATCCTTGCTCAGATTCTCATTTAACTTAATACAGAAAAATTGGTCTCAGTCCTCATGCTGGCATGCTGTAAAATTTCAAGGATGGAACATACAAATTATGTGGAAAAAACAAATGGAACAAAAAAATCAATAACAGATTGTTGATGCAGTTTGACAATAAATTCTATGTATAAGAAAGAACTAGATTGTTTTTCATGCAACATTTTAACTAATGGGAAGTACAACTGCAGAGAGAATCAGTTGAAATTCATAATTTCTTTTCCTTTTCTGCACCATCGTCTTGTGTAAATTTTTCAAAAATGCAAGTCACTTTCTTTGGTACTATCGCTTTACCTAGCCTACAGACTGAATAAACCAGTTCAGCACCATCTTACCACAACTATCAAGTTTTGTGGATGTTTCAGTGTATAGTTTAATAGTTGTGCCCCAATCCCCAAAATCACCATTTGGTTGAAGTAAAATAAACCCAGTAAAATAACCAAATACATCATTCTGAAACATTCACCCGATCAGGTCTTATGCAAAATATTAAATGAGTGGTTACATATTTGCATTGTCTGAGAGTTTTGTGCTATGGTCTTCAATGTGAAGCTGGCATTCATTAGTTTTTCGCAAACTTTCGTAGCATCAGAAGAGGATGGAAGCAGAGCGTTTGCGTCAAGAAGAAGAGGCTAAACTCAGAAAGAAAATGAACAATAAAAAGGCCAAAGAGGAGGCAGAACGCCACCACCAGGTATGCAAAAATTTATAGTAAATAATGCGTTAGAAGTTTGTTTCTCCTCAGGATATTTTCACAAATTTATTAAAAAGGTGACACACCATTAAGGTTGGGATTTTATTTGCGTTTAGATTGTTGTTCACCATTTGAGTGTCCTGGCTTTTGATCCTGTTTCCTCATTGTTGACTGCAGTTCTAATTTAATTTCTGTTGTCCCTCAGAAACATTTTTAAAAGATGCTTTTTGATCAAATTTTTCTCAATGATAGTGGCTTCTCAGTATCCTCTTGTCCTCCAAAAAGGAAACATCTATATAACAAATCCCTTTCCAAAGGTTTTTTTTTCTCTCAGCACAAAATTACTCCAGATTAAATCATGTTCAGTCATTTTTGCTGCTGCTTTACCAGCGATTGTTTAACTGGTGTTTTGCAGCATGCTGCCATTTAATTTATCACAGCAGTTGCCTATGAGACGTATCCTTGGGCATTAAACTGCTCAGTTACGTTAGGTAGTAGGGAATAGGAGTAGTGGTTGGTTTCACATGATGAGGTGCTTGTAGAACATCAAGTAGCAACACTTGCACTTCTCACCCCAGATGAAGAGATTTGAAGGACCAGAGGCAGCCAGTTTCTTTTCTGCACACTTTATTAAGAGTATCCTAATGTAACGATATTGCTACTGGCCCTGTACTTCTCCTGTTATATGGTGAGAGGCAGGCACAGGTACAATGGCAGCTGAACTTTCCAGAACCAGCCACAGGCTGGGGCAGTCTGAAAGGGGATATGGCAGCCTGACACTGCACTGGTCCTTAATTCCACAGCAAGCCCCGCTAATAACTGATAGGCAATTGGCTGCCTACGATTAACAGTTATCAGGCTAGTTGCACGAGTAGGAAAACCTTGTCAACAACCACTGTAGGGTTGACCATGGACTTGAGGATAATGGTGAAAGTGCCAAGCTCAAGTAACCCCAAATGACATTGTAAGTCTGTCTAAACGTTCAGCACCCAGGCCAGCACCTAACTGGCAAGACTCATCAGGTTGCCTTGCATGCTTTCCTTCTGCATATAAGCAGGCCATGCCAGCCACAAGGAAAGGCAGTCCTAGGATGGGGAGATGAGGAACTCATGAGACCTTTAGCTGGTGGCTTGATGAAGCAAAGAAAGACGAGTAGAGGTCCTGTCTTGTAGTATTTAAAATCTCAGCCAGCCAACAATGGAAAAAACGATCTTAGAACATGTATTGTCTTGGAACAGTTGCTCTGGTGTGCGTCCCATGAGGTTGAGTTGTGGATCCACTAGTGATGTAACATTAACATCCTGAATTTTTCTGCCTGCACCATCCAACATCAGATGATTGAAATGCTTGTATACATTACCAGCCAGCTTGCTGGCAGCTTTACTTGACTATGTTACGTTCACAGCAGCTCACCAAATTGTGGGCAGAGTGTGCAGGATTTTTAACAAGAAAAATCCTGCTGTCAGCCTGTTTAACCATCACATTCTTTGACATCAAAACTAGAACATGTGGACTATTGTGTAAACTATTGTGTAAACTATTTTTAACATGTAGTTCAGTGGTATATAAAACTGTTTCAAAACATGTTGTAGTTGCCTGCCATAACATGTAGATGTGTTTATTTCTCACCCCACCCCTCATGGTACATGTATACACATGTATAGTATTAATGGTTCAGCATGACCAGTCCTCCCTTATAGGACCTCTCCATTATAAGACCTGATTTTGGTTGCTTTTTCAGACTTATATGGGATGTTTTACTGTATCAGCACCACCCCTATTACAGTCAGAGATTATCTTTTATGTGATGTCTGTCATGATTTTCTCGTCCGTGGCTTGGCTGTCAGTTTATGTATGGTTGTCCTTGCTAGGTCGTAGATGTGAGGAAGGGGAGGTAAAAAAGAATGCAATGTGATTAACCCATTCCTTGCTTTCCTGGTGTGTATAGGACATCTTTTGATGTCCTGAGCAGGCTTAATACAGCCCGTTGCCTGGCCGGCCAGGGCAACCAAAACCCTTGTTGGGCAAGTAAAAATTGCATCTAGTTTCTTGACTGGGCAAGTGAAAATTTTTGCGACTGCATCTGTTGCACTGACTTGTAAGTTGTGCAAATTGGCAGCAAACGTAAGTTGGCACACAGTCAGCCTCGCAGCATCTGTCTGCTAGCAGTATTTCAGACAATGAGCTGATCACTATAGCAGCCTAGAAGTTAACCCTGCGGTGAGAGAACCTACATTTTAACATTTGTTTCTTCTTGAGCAGTCGTAAGTTAAAGGAAGGTATACTGTTAGATGTTCTGCTTTCTTTAGATATTGTCAGTAACTAATTTCTGTATAGATTAATGTTTGTTATAGGCAATTTAAGTTTTGATCAAATGGTTACTTCAGCCAAATGCATTTTCCTCTACATTCTACAACTCCGTATATTTGCAGGAAGAGCAGAGCAAACCCTTTTTGTTATTTATTTCCATTTGTTTGTATAAGCATATTTGATTTTGTATGGATTTTATGGGCAAACACAGATTTCTTAGGTTCTTATGATTTTGGATCTAATTTCTGCTGTCATCTGTTGGTGTTCTTATAGCAGCCTGTTACATAACTCTTTAACTCTGTGAGAGAGTGTGAAAGCCAGCATGCTAGAGACCCTGCACTATTACATTATCGTGGAATTTCCTTCGGCTTGGACAGTTGTGACTGAGTAATGCCATGCTGTGATGACCAGGCAGCAGTCAACTTTCATCAGTTCTCCAGCGGCAAAAATTGCATGCATTTCTGTGTCATTGCATTTTTAGGCGATAGTGGGTGAGAGGCAAGTGAAGTGGGTATTTGGGCAAGTGGATTTTTTTTTTATAGCTATGATAGCTAGGCAAGCTGAGACAGGGCAAGTGAAAATTTTGACCCTGTGTTTAGCTGTGCTGAGGTTATTGCAATTTTTCTTTTGCTGTTGCTTAGAATAAAACTGACTTGCAATTATCAGACAGTGATCAAGGCAGCAAGCATGGGTGGGGTGAAGAGGTGGATGCATCGGTAAAACAATAAAATAAATGTGTTCCATCATTGCATAAAGGTGTAGTTATCAGAACTGGAAGAAAGATATTCTAATAATGCAAATTGAGATTCAAGTTACATTTCTGTTGTTTGGGCATTTCTTGTTTTTTCAAGTAACGTAAAAATGGTACATTATATGTTCCACATAATTGATTACTAATTATCAGTATGTAATATTTAGCAGAATATTTAAAAATTAAGTTACAATCTTAATTCTTCTTCTATTTTTCTCTGTAAAAAAATGTAGTTTATTCTATCATGCATAGATCATGTGCTATCATTTTTCTTCAATCATCATCAAACTCTAAAGGTTTCTTGGCAGTGAAGATGCAGTAAAAGCAGAAATTCCTTGCCAAGGAAAAGTGAAGCTTATAATTTTATGCTTTTCAGCAAGAGAAGTTAACAGAGGGTTTCCATTTTAAACTTGTAATAAAACTGACTCCCTTTGCAGGAACGCCTGATAGCAATTGAAAGGGAGGTTGAAGAACAAGTGCAGAGGCAAAAACAAGAGGCACTCTTGCGAAAGACGCAGATTGAAGAAGCAGAACGTGTTAGAAATGATCCCATAAGTGATCCTGATTTGGTAAGTTACAGCTGTAGACACTGGAATTTCTCCTATCAAAAGGAAAATTTTGTTTTTAATTTCCCTGTTCTCTCAAACAGAATCAGTAAACTAAAACAGCATGGCCAGGGGGTGGGCGGAGGGTGAATATGAATATATGGATGTATGCTTGCGCTAGTGGTATTGTGCAGTTAAAATAAAAATCACTATACAAGTCAATTTACAACAGTTTGCCTGAATTCACGTTGGCTGAGACATGGATTTACCATGGTTGTAATTTTCTACCACCATGTCAGCAAAGATACAGGGAGAATTGACACATGTATTGATCAATAAAAGACGTATCCCTACCTTCCAAAATCACTACTAAAAATTTAGAAACTGATAATTATAATTATATAATAAAATTGAACAAATGAAATCAAACCAAAATGAAACGAGATCAATAAAACTGTATTTTGATCAATCTAAGAATAGACAGCTGCTGGACATTTACATCAGATTCTGAATTACTGGTTCAAAGCTGGATGTTATTTACACATTTTCCAACAACACTGAATGTCTTAAAGAACATTGTTATTTTCAGGATGGTGTAAGGTAGGTTGACAGTTTCCATTACCATTTACCACTGCAGTGAGAATATTTCAACACAAAAGACACATTTTTAGTCTCGTAAGTGTTCAAAGTGTCCGCCACAACATTGACACATTCTTGGAGTCAACCACATTGCAACAATCAGTCACTAGCTAGCTATGGTATATATTATAATGGTGTCAGCCTACTTTTTCCCCACCCTCGATGTGAACTTTTGCAGAGTTTTAATGTTTGTTTTGTGAAATTTCTGTATGTTACATTATATTTGACTTCTGAACATGAGGTGATCATGAAATGCAGAAAATATGATGACTACTTCAAAAAATAAAAAATTTATTTTCTTGAAAATCACATTTTCTGAGGTAGTCCTTAATTTACATCTGGACTTAAATTTGTACGAACATTGTACAAGCCTACAAAGATTCATTTTTAAATCTAAATTAAGAATAATTAATGCAAATTGGTTTGCAAGCTGCCAGGAAGAACTGAAGATGTTGCAAAACTTTTGCAAAAGAAAATATAACCACATTGTAGCTCAGAAAAAAAGGGTTGTTACACAACATTTAAGAAATCTTTTTATCTTTAAAAGTGAAGTCCTTAGATAGGATATAATCTTCTTTGTTTTGGAAAGACAAGCATCTCCGTTATACATGATAAATTTAATGGCACTTTTTCTGGTGCATGTATCTGTATATCAGAGCAGATTCATGTCTGTATGTTCACTTTTTGTTTCATGACAATTTTATTATTGGTCTGCATGTAAATATATAATTAATAATGTAAAATAATAAAGTTAAGAGTAATTCTCAGAAAAGTTTGTGGTTATAACTGCATGGAACAGGTTGATAAACTCTTTGACTTCGGAGATGGCACTGATGGAACGCTGCGAATGGAATCTGAAACAACAACAGCTTTTGGGGTATGAATTTTCTTTTATACTTTAAAGGAATGTTAACATACAGTAAAACCTGCCTTGTGCGCCCTCCCATCCACCCCCACCCCACCCTAACCCCCCACTGCCCACCCCCCGACGAGCACCCACTGCTGTCTTGTGACTCTTTTGATCGTCACAGATTAGTTTCTAACACTAAATCACCTTAGACCAGCAGTCACCTGCCAAATATAGACAGGGGCAACTTTACAAGCTTTTCAGGTCTGTACCACCTCCCCCAATTTTTTCACATTTGTACCCACAAGTTTCCTGTTGTCTTTACACATCTACAGTTTAGGTCATCAAGTCAGTAAATGATTGTGGAATCAGCTGTGGGAAAACAAAATATCCTAACACTTGATCAATCTGCACATTTTTAAAAAGAGATGGAAAGTCTTTGCACTATATTGCAAAAGTTCTGGGATGAGAGAAGATGCAGATTTCTAGCATCAAATCTGATCACGGGAGTATACTTCAAGAATGGAAAACCATGACGGTTCCCGATCTGAAATACATCAAGAAAAGTAAGACGATCTACAAAGATATAAATAAACCCATGTGGAACTGGTTCTGCATTGGTATGCTTGACTAGAGGTTAGGTGTGAATATGCCAGAGAGGCATGCATCCTTGCAATGAGGTGTTGGTATGACCTAATAACTCCCAGGTGTCACGACGGGCCGTACCTTAACTTACTGGACTCGACTTCTCCAGAATTACTGAACAAACTTTTATGGTGATCTCGTAAATATAAAATTAATTGAGCAATCGTCATCAAACCTTTACTGCTCCAGCTCAATGGTTTCTACACCAAAGGGTGACGACGCTATGAAATAATGTGAATAACTAGAGAAATCTACCGAGGGAAAAGATTCTCATACTCTGACACGCTCGCTTAGCCTCACACAGGCAAAACACTTCTTGCTCAAGAGCCCCCACCCTCGTAAAAGACACAACTGCAGTGAACCGTTATTCAACATATATTTCATACACTGACTCGACAACATCAAATATATATACAGGTTATTTACAGAGAATCACCGTGCCGGTATCTAGGGTAAGACGTTGCCTGATTACGTCATACCACGAGGAATCAGACAAACAGAATAAACAAACTAAAACCAGAGGGGGAATCAAACTGCAACACGGCCTATGATCCTGCTCTATACACAAATACCATAAGGAACTGACAACAGAGCACCTACTCTTGTCACTACCGAAACAACTGCTTCCGCGACACACCACTCTAAAGCTATACAACGACTCAGCACTTCCCTCTCACTCCTCTTGGCGTTCGCCGGCCACTAACCTATGACGTCTCCTGTCCCCGGCAGGATAAAACCACCTATCTCAATCAACCCGAGTCCCAGACTCTAAGATAGATATGGCAGAGCAGTCCTAATTCAGAAGGCACAACCAACAGTCACTTACTAGTCTATTCCGTAGGCTTGTCGGCGAAATACAACCCAGTGTATTCAGCGTGAGTGCTAGCTGCTGCTCCGACATCCTGGCTAAGATGGCGAGGGGCAGAGGTCCGTGGGTCTACACGTGTCCGCTTCTTTTGGTCCTGCTTATCTCTATACGTCCATCTCTCTGTATGTCCTACTCTGTGTATCTGCCTATCACGCTTTCCCCAGCTTAAGTACTATGCGCCCTGACGCCTTAAACTCGATTAAACCGGTTTAGGCTGGCGCAGAGCAGCTACCTTGACTAATGGCGCAGTGTCCACCTACCAGGTGTCAAGAGAGGGAAGGGGGAACAGGCTAACCTAGGGGTGACGTGACACCAGGGTGCAGTGGGGGGGGGGGTTAGACCTGTAGCTATCATATAGATGTCAGCTGCTATGTGCTATCTCAGTTCAGCTGAATAGCAGGGGTAGGTAAGATGGGGAGTCAAATCACAAGGAAGTGTAAAAAAAATTATGTTGACCCCATGCCTTTTGATAATAAGTACAAAGATAAACTGCCAGGGGAGTAGATTATGGCACTTATGAGGCCCAGGGGGAAGGATAACCTGGATCCACCGTAGGAGTTACAATAATGGGAGCAAGATGCGCTCTTGTAATTAACAAGGAGGCTTGAGTGCTGTGTCCTGGTTGGTGTGTAGCATTGTATGAGTGGGACATTTTTGGAAAGAAAGGATGGGTTTGGGGATGGTAAGACTTATCATCTGGTAAGGCTACGTTGATGAAAATATTCTGCAGAGCCATCCTTCTAATGCTGTTGCTGTTAAGCCTTGTCCCTGTTTGAAACAGCATCAGCAGGATGGCTCTGCAGAATACAATGACAATAACTACACTCCTACCCCCCAGACAGTAATTAACTCCCTCAGTAACTACCGCCAACACCCCCTCCCTCTCCTGCCCCGCTACCTGCCATGCAATTGGCCATGACCGCAGAACCTGGTCACAGTCTGATTGGCTGTATGCATGACTTTGCTACCAATTGCTAGCCACTTTTTAATGTTAATCTCCCCTGTCCCCATGCAGGACTTTCTACTTCCCTCTACTTCACCCAACTAAGTGCCTGTTTTTCGTCTGTGCTTTCATCTGTTTCTGCCTTTATCCATCTTTGTCTCTACCTGTTTGTGTTTGTGTTGTGCTGATGAAGGGTTAATGCCCCAAAACTGTCAGTTATCTATGTCTTTATGCTTGTGTTATCCTGATGAAGGGGAATACTCTGACACTGTTCAGGCTTGTGTCGTTTATTGTTTAGTTTGGCTCAGTTCTGTTACGTCATATCACCCAGGCTCACTCTCTCAGACAACCAAGCTGTGGCCGACAAAAAAGTTCTGAGTTTTTTATTTACTACTTGGCTGGCCGAGAGTCCTCTGGGGTTACTCGAGCTGAGCACTTTTGTCATTAGCCTTGAGTTCCCTGGGTTCTCCGCTCATGCAGCTAGCCCAACAGCTGTTAATAGCAGGCGGTTGATTGCCCACCAGTTATTAAAGGAGCTCATCGTAAAACTAATGTCCAGTGCAGTGTCAGGCCGCCGTATCACCTTTCGGACGTATCACCCAGCATATGGCTGGTCCTGAAAGGCTAGCCCCATTATGCAGCTGCTGCCTCTAGTCACATGAGGGTAGGAGTGTAGGAACAATAGCAATATCGTTACAGTTCCATTTTCACTTGTTCCTGTTTATTCTTGTGTTGGATCTCCATAAAACTTGTGTGGTAATCTTGGTACATGTTCCTTTCTCAAGTCATTTTGTCAAAAGGTATTTCCACATAAATGCTAGATCACACCTGATTGCATACACTTTTTCTGCAAAATGTTTCAAAGGAGAAGTCCAGTATTTTCCTGTCTGGTGCCAGCAGAGAATGCATTCTTTCCATTATTCTTTTCATTAATTCTTATTACATTCTTTGCCAACCCCACTCTGCACCTCACTCCTAAGTCCTCACACTGGCTCTGCAGCAAAAAAATAGGCATTTTATTCCAGTCAGTTGAATTTGTTGTTTTCCCAGAATCAACAGAGAAACCTGCAGTATGTGGGCACTCAATTACACAGTTTGCCCAAAGAAATCGCCAACACGGTAGCATTTCTGCCATGATGCCAACCACCCAGCTGATGCGCTAAAGTTATAAAAGAAAAACAAGTGACTGCCGCTTGGAGGAAAATCCAAATTAAATTGAAAACAAGGGAACTGTACCAAGCTAGAAAAGGACAAAGACGAAGACAATCTACATGTTTTGGGGCACTACCCCTTCATCAGGACAACACAAAAACGAATTTAACCCTTCATGCGCAGGTGGTGCGCTCCATTCACTAAAGTGTTGCAACCAATCAACAGTGCCACCACACACAAATGGCATCAGCTATCACTCCACATACAAAGGGTCTTTTCAAACCAGAGCACCACAAAAATTGTTGCTTGGCAATCAGCTGTCCAAACACCCAAGGAAATGCTCAAAATAAGGAAAGTTAAGCCTTAAATTTGTGCACACAAATTGTGTTGAATTTTCTGTCCTAAGCAAACATGGAAAGTACATGATCTATAGTTCGCGAGACCCACATTTGTAAGTAACCATTTTTATGCCTATATACATGTGGGATGTTAATAATTTTAGTTATTTTGCAGCATTTTTCATTGTATATGATAAGAAAGAATCTCAAGAGATTGGCTGCACAAGAAGTGAGATCCCGAGTGGATATTTCAATCTGCTGGGCAGTTGTAAATAAATGCACAAGTTCTGTCACTACTTTGTTTATCACTGTAATATTTACTTTACCTCAGAAATAAAACGTCAGCAAACCACACTGTCACCACATAACTGTTCGGTCTTGTTTTCTTTAACGTAACTTTGTTCGTGAATCAATTTGTCGATTTCTTTTTGAAAAAAAAAACTTTCTCGAACAATTCGATAGAATGGTAGACTTTTTCCTCGCCCGGAACTATCCTCCCAACCTTCTACACTCTGCTAAACAGAAAGCTGTCGCTACACCATGTGCACTCACACTCTAACCCTCCCACCATTCCAGACACATGGAACCTCGGCCGATCGCCGTCTTGACGCACCACCCTCACAACCTTCCAGTACGTAGGATCCTCCTCTCTAACTGGCACATACTGTCAAAATCCGAGCCCCACCTCTTCAAACACAACCCCCTCCTAGCATCTCGCAGGGATAAGAACCTGCGAGGTCTTCTAGCATATTCTAAACTTAAAGCCACCACCACCCTCCCCCCATCATGCGGCTCCACCCCATGCAATGTCCCCCGTTGCCACACTTGCCCCTACCCGAACACCAACACAAAACTCCACACACCCAACACCACTTTTGTCATCAAGCGCCACTTCACCTGCACTAACAGCAACATCATCTATGCCATCACATGCACCCTCTGTCCCACTTTATTCTACATCGGGGAGACAGAACGCACACTCAACACCCGCTTCACAGAACATCTAGCTGACACTAAACACTGCAGAAACACACCAACTGCACGTCACTTCAGCACACCCCCACACACAGCTGACAACATGAGGGTCTGTGGTATCTGGAAAATGAAGGGCGATTCCATTGACCGTAAGAATATGGAATCCTACTTCATTACCAATTTTGGTACCATGGCACCCACAGGGCTCAACCTTAAACACTGACCCTCCACCTCCCTCTTTTTCTCTTTACCCCTCCTCCTCTCTCTCTTACTTCTTTGCTCTCACCTCCTCTCCCACACTGACACCCCTTTACCCACGCTTCTCTCTCCACCCCACCCCCTCTCCACCCCTACCCTTTCCTACCCACCTGGCGATTAGCTGCCCCTCTTTTTAACCCTTCTTACTCACTGTCCCTTAGTCATTTTTCTGCTGTCCAGCCCATGCGCCACATCTACTGAAGCTAAGTCTTTTTCTTCTGTTTTCATTGTTGTCGTTTTTTCATCATTTTTGTGTCATCCTGATGAAGAGGTAGTGCCCCGAAACGTAGATTGTCTTCGTCTTTGTCATGTCTTAGCTTGGTCCTGTTCCCTCGTTTTAAATTTATTAAACTTTCAATTCAGGCTATTTTGGGGATTTACATTGTCATGAGAAATGCTTATCAGGGAGAACAAGCCAAAGATGTGTAACCTCTACACAAGAAAGAGCCAACACAGCAGTTTGTGACGGAGAGGGTTTTATTTCCGCCACGATATTAGCAGAGAGCTATGGAAAAAAACATCCAAGGGCTGAAGACATCACTGGGAGTCTTCCTTCTCTCTTGCAGCAACCTCGCGCACTCCCTCTCGCACACATTCACCCCATTCGTAAGCAGTTGTCCACTCACCCCATCCCGAACGCTACCTCGCCATCCTTTCTTCTTATGGGGTATCCCTGGGAAAACCCTTTCCCCCACCCTTCTACTCTGACCATTATGCTACCTCCCAGACCCTTCTACCCCTTATCACTAACTACTCTGCAGGTGGCCTCCCAGCCCTTGCCTGCTGACCACTCCCCTCATACAATACTGCAGGTGTCAGTCAGCTGGCGTTGCCCCTCCCTACCAGCTGTCTACCACCCTGTCGCTATCTCTCTTCTCTCTCCTTCCCTCCCCCACCCATCTCCCCGTTTCCTGGCTAGTGCCTGAGAACTGGCTACAGATGCATGGAAATTAAGGCACCCAACTACTCATGACTACTACATTGACAGTTCCTTGCCATTTATCTTCAGTGGCACACTTTAAAATTGGTTTTATGTAAAAATACATTATTGGACATCATTTAAAAAAATATGTCATAATATAAAACAGATTGGGACAGGAAAAACAAGGGGGAAAAGAAAGTAGGTGGAGGGTGGACAGTATAGAATCCTGCCAGAATCTACCATCCTGATATGCACCCAGATTGTGGCCAGATGCTAAGCATCCAATAACCAACCAGCTAGCACAGAACCTGTCCCACATGGATTCATTTATATCTTCATAGAGTGTCTTTTTCTTCTTGACTTATTTTAGAATGGAGCAGGCGCCATTCTTCCTGCTGCATCCAAACTTCTTTTGCAATATCATGCAGACTTCCCACTTTCAAACTCTTTAAAACATTTACATGGAGATCAGGCATTAGAATTTTCTTTTTCCCACAGGTATTTCCACATGTTTACTGGCTCGCTGACCTAAACAGTAATGATCAAATGGCAAATTAGCATGCTCATGGGTACAAATAGGTGTTCAGAAATGAAGAGTTAGGGTAAGGGACATAATGAAAAAGACTATGAAGAGACTGGCCACAGTGTATGTGTGTGACTTGTAAGGTGTTTTCTCATTGTTTTGATGTAATCACTTAAAACTGCGCCAGCCTGTTTTTTTTTAATAATCCATTTCGATGAGGAGTGGATATTCGATTGGTGTGGTTGTCAATAACTGCACAAGCTCTGTTGGCACACTACTGTTGATTGCTGTAATATTTTCTTTTCCTTGGAAATAAAATGTCAGCAAGCCACACTATCGCCACATGATACTGCATCGTCATTATTTACAGAAATCATCTATTTTCATATGAAGTCATGCGTGTGCAAGAATCCTTTTTGAAAAAGGTGTCAGAGGTGGTGGAGATTTAAAAAGCATGTTGTCACCTTGTGACAGGTAAAGTTCAACGCTATGTCCCTAAAGTCATTGTAGCTATCCACATTTGGCGGGTGTCTGTTGGTCAGCAGTCATTTACTTTTGGGAACTAATCCATGCTGATCATAAGTTTCCTATGACAGAAGGTGTCAGTCCATCACAGGATCCACAAAAGGCATGTTTTTGTGTATGCTTAACCTTGAAAAAACATGCTTTAACTTTTGGCAAAAGATACGTAGCAGCCAATGGGGACAAACAGGTCTGCATTTATATATGCGTGTGTGTGTGCATGTGTGTGAACAAGATGAGGGTTGGGGAAGAAGATAATAGACGAATTATGTTCTAGCATAGTTAAACTTTCTTGAAATCCATTGCATATGGTCAGAGTACAACTGGCACTAAGAGAAATATGCCATTCTGGAGGGAAGGCAGCTTTGTTTCCAAGTTACAGTGTTTGTAAATCCCAGTAAAGCAGTGCAGTTAAGTTGATAATTCATTAATTATGCTGCTTTTTTAATAGCTAAACAATTTTTTAAAATCCTCACAATGGAAAAATTACCGTTTTATTCAGTACTTGAAAAATGGAACAGTTGACCCAGGCGAGGTATCAACAGTCATCCCAATGCCTGAAGGTACAGAGGACGACATTGATATTTCAGAATACAAGTTTTCAAAATTTGCTGCCATGTACTTCCAGTACAATGCCACACATACATATATTCGCCGAGCACTAAAACATCCTCTACTGCCCCTTCGTAATGAGGGTGACCAGCTGGTGAGTTGTTTTCTTTCTTTACCCTCTCTGTTTCCATTGGTCCTTTTGAAAATATTACCTACGATGTCAGCTTTGCCTGTAGCAATGTTACTAGAAGGGGGTACGTATGTGAATAATAATAATCATGAAATGATAGAGTAGAAATATAATACAAAAATAATTTTTTTTGAAGTATCAGTTGACGTGACTAGAAATTCTGTGCATCAGGCATGCCGTGTTTAGTTTCACTTTTGGTGAATTGCAAGAACTATGCTCACATAATTCATGGTTACATTTGGGCACAGTTTTCTAGCAAGTTGGCTAATGTGCCAGGGTTAGTTTAGACAAGGTTTTTTTTTTTAAAGTAGAGTGGTCAGATAGCAAGGCTGTCTGTTTTTTGGCTGCTTGTCAGTTGATGGATTGTGCACTGGCTTTGATTTAAAAGTTAATTCACCCATTGGGCTACTGAAATTTTGGAACCTCATATATGGTCATATGCTTGAAACACAGTATAGCTGTTGGCATTGCAATTTAAAGCTCAGGGTAACTGATTCCTTTCAGTATAAATTGTGTTCAGGAGCTTGTTCTTTTTCGCATCCTAAGTTGAGAAAGTAATCCATGGTACCCCATGAAATAACACAAACTGACAGGTGCTTTACAGGAAAAGATGACGGCAGTGTCCCACAGACGAAACAGCAGACACAGTCTTGCATCAGTGCTGTACCACTGGTTACTTTGTGTAGTCTTGCTTGGTGTGGTACAGCTCCATGCAAGGGTCCACACAGAGGGACTTCTTTCACTGCTTGCACTGAAAACTGGTGTGCTGACATTTGTTCTTCAGCTCTTCGGCACTTGCTTCTGCAGCTTTTGTTCTTGCGTAGCAGACGACAAGTTTCTGTGCGGACCAGGCTCCATGAAGTGCTTTTCTGTTAACCTGTGCAGCTCATTGGTCAAACGCCTTGCAGCTCCTGTTATCTCATCATCTACCTCAGGCAGCTGGACAAGATCTTCTCCCACAGAGAGAATGAACTGCTCCAGTGGCATCTCACATTCACCAATCTGCTGTCTGATCTTGTTGTACAGGCAGTGGGGCTGTATCATGGCGAGCATGAGAAGGTGGAACGCCAGCTTCTTCCACCACTTCAGTGTCTTCCTGTGCAGGGGTGCATAGGAATTCATCTGGTCACTGTGATTAACCCCGGACATGTGCTTGTTATAGCCAGTGATGGCTGTTGGCTTTTTCTTTGTCTCTGTCCTGGTGTTGACAGTAGCCATTTGAGGTCTGTGGGTGGTGGTGCGGCTTGGAAGTGCAGCTCATTTGGAAAGTTCTCCAGATTTCTGCACTATTCTGTCCTGTAATTCCCAGATAGTGCACTGGGAAGTTTGATGCACTAGGCATACCGTCCAGTGTTGCTGCACTCAGCAGTTCTCCGGCTGATTCTGCCTAAAGTGCAGCTTCTGCATCAACCTTTCGGTCCTCACCTTCATAGTCACTCAACTGTTGGATATTGGAAATGTTCTCCACATTTCAGGAGTCTAATTTTCATTATTTAGGTTTCAACGAAGAACAATTTCCTCATCTTCCTCCACCTCCTCCTAGTATAGGAAAACACCAGTGACTTCCCTTGCCAGCGAATCTCTTTTTGTTAAAAAAATCTTGTCGCTAGCTGCCTGTGAGCCATACTGGGCTCGTAGCCTTCTATTCTGTTTCACGCTCGCGAACGGGAGATTGAAAATTCTGGCACACCTTGCTGAAAGTTGTATAGGGGAAACAACTGTGCCTAATCAGTAGCTTAGCCAGTTCTGCTTCCAAGGTTGTTTCCCTTTGACTATGACTCGTTTTCACTAAGGAAAAACAAAGGTGATTTGATAACCCCCTGCAGCTGGCAGCTAGTGAGTTCAAGTCTCTGCTCATCAAACAGCGTAGTGATTAAAGCATTTTACATATTTGACGCTCGCTTGCCAGGGTAGAGATGGGAATTAGTTAAACTTGAACTGAGTGTGGTTGTCTTTGCTTATCTCCAGGCTGCTCTGGCTGTGTGGATTGTAATCTTGCGCTTCATGGGAGATTTGCCAGAACCCAAATATCACACTGCCATGGCAGAAACAAAGGTTGGTATTCAAACTTAATTTCTAGCACCACCAGTCAGAACATGCTTTCTTTAGATTTGTGTAAACATCAGTTTGTAGTGATGTCATTCAGATTATCTCTGAAGTACCATATTTAAAAAGGTGACAAAATAAGCTATCAAATAAAATAACAAGATACAACGAAAATGCACTGAACATTTTAAAAAAAGTATCTGTTCTGCACTTACATGAAGATGAGTGCATGTTTTGGCAGTAGAAAACACTCATCTGCGCATTCCACCAGTAAAGGTGAAACGGCATGGGTGCATATCCCACAGGTAATGGTAAAACTGTGCGGGTGCATATCCCACTGTTAAAGAGTTAAAGATGAAGTTAAGCAGTTTTTTAGGGCCAATCAGATTAAGGAATAAACTGGAAGGATATCGAGCCAGCCTTAAGATAAACAAAAAAATTGATACACTTCGGTTCATCGACACTTTAAAGCCCATAATAACGTAGACTGAAGCCTTAACTCTCTTCTTCTGCATCACAACGGAAACAATACTTTAAAGTATAAATACTACTTACTATTTGGTCCCAAATATAGTCACTTTTCGCACACACAAAATGTAACACGTTTAGCCATTGTGAACGACGGAAGTAGACCTACACTTAAACCACGTTTGGCAAGCCGAAACTGTTTCCGAAACTCATTTAGACAGTGCAGGGGAAACAACCGATGATAGATCTTTACAATGATACCAAGTTTTGACTTCCCTTATACCGTTGAACGCGTCGGGGAGATTTTAAAGTTGCCGCAATTTAGCTAGCTGTGCTGACGCAAGGGTCGGCAGGCTCGCCGCAATTTAGCCGAACCCAATGGGGTCAAAGAGTTAATCTTATTCTTTTCCTTCAACAGAGTTTGCTTACTTGCTATGTTGAATTTCAAATAAAGTTTTGCTGGCAATGAGGAACAGTTGGTGTGGTTAAGATGAAAAGAAAGAATGCGTTGATCCGAACAAAACTACTGAAACGGGCTGCACCTTGTCCGATAAAAACGATGGCTTCAATTGTTCAGAACTGAATGCACAGTGAAATGGCCATGTTTAGTATTTGGGAATAAGGAGATGGCTTTGTATAACTGCTGTGCTGAAACTCTGAGCCTTGTTTTGACAGTCAGTTGGCAATGCAGCAACAGTTTTGATTGAGTTTCTTACGCTTTGAGGACCAGTTGTCGTTGCCTTTGTGTTTTTGCCTTTCCATTCAAAGTGGTTTCTTTGATTGCAATCTTTTAACCAAGACTGCAGCAAGTGACAGTTGTGTCTTGTGGTGCCATGAGCTGAAGGGTTGCATTTTGTCACTGCACATTGTGCAAAATCGACTTCTCTTGTTCTTTTGGTGGCGCAAATGACTGCGAAAGACGGAGAGTCTTAAACGCACAGAGCTCTTAAAACAGGATGTACTGGAACATACAAGTTAAACACTTTTCTCCAAATGTCTGAGAGTCGGATGGCACTGCAGAGAAGCATCACAAAAAGTGAAGAGTGATTGTTGAGAACAACCTGCCAATCAACTTGGTGGACAAAGTTGCAAAACGTGCTAACAAAATTTTTCCAGACCCAACCATATGAAAAGGTAAATTTCTTTCTTCCTCTGTCCCCATGTGTGTTTGAGTGTGTGTGTGTGTGTGTGTGCATGTCCACACGTACATGTGTGTGTATGTGTGTGTGTGTGCATACACATTTATTTTTTTTGGAGCTGGAATTTTTTGCTTCAGATGTCTTATTAACGGCTGTTAGACAAGTGGATGCCACTGACAGATTCATCCAATAATCAAAGGAGGAAGAGAAGACTCAGAAAAAGGAGCCAGCAGCATGAGTAGAAAAATGACACTGATCGAAAGAAGCCAACCTCATCGGGTGGTGAGGAGAGAAAGAACTATCACAAGCAGACACCTGATGCCCATGACCTACCAAGGCCTTGCTCACGACACAAGATCGAGGCTGTGAAGACTTTCCTCAAGTCTCCAACTAATGACCTGTATGCATTGTTCTTGAACTGTACAGTTCATGGCTATGATGAAGTCCCTGTCAAGCTGCAAGCTGAGGAACCTCTTGTCCATGAGTTGCTGCCATCTTTGAACAGTCTCCTGAAGGCCCTGTTTAGCAGGTTTCTGAAGCCTTCTTCACTCAAAGGCAAATATCTGATGTCAGTTGAGTTGAGATTGAGAGAAGCACATAAAGTTGATGATAAGCTGCTGATTGGAGATGAAGCAAGAGAGTTTATTCCCAGAGCTGACACCAACAAGCTGTGTACTTCAAAGTTGGAAGAGTCCTACCTTGCCATCAGCAAATACTTTGAGGAAACTTGTTCCTACCTCCTTGCAAAGCTTCCTCTTCATGACCCTTTGCTGCAACTTGCAACAGTGGTGGACCCCAAGAACCAAGAGCATGTAGCCCAAGCTGATCTCAGGTACTTTCTTGACAAATTCAGTTCCCTTGCCTTGTGCCAGAAGGTGCTACCTGACAGATCCTGCTGGAAGCGTTTGAAGCTGGAGAATGTCAGGGACTGCATGGAAGACCGTGTTGACAGCACATGGATTGAAAGCAGAAAGTACCCACACCTTAAAATTCTTGCTCAGTTGATGCTGGGAATCTGCATTATCCTGCACAGCAGTGCAGCGTGTGAGAGAATTTTCAGTATAATGCAGAAAAACATGACAGACCAAAGAGCATCCCTTGAGCAAGACACATCGGAAGCATTACTGGTCATTGAAGCCAGAGATGTCCTTCTCTGATCGTGATCTGGACAATCGGAAAAGTGCATACAGCAAGCATATTCACCGTCAAAAGTCCCGGTAAACTTTTCATGAGTGAAAGCCAATTCTTTCACAGCTACATGTTCTTGTAAAAGAACAAGTCAAATGTGTTCTGCCTTAATTTTAACAGGATGATCAGACAAAATGATGCTTTTAAGTGTACTATGTGTTGATATGATTAGAGAACTTCTGAAATAAGGCAACCGTTATGTGTTCTTTTCTTGAACTGACAACTACTGCTATAAAAGCAAGTTCGGTGTGTTCTGTGTTCAGTGCAGGTAAGATTATTATTTGACAAATAAGAGCTGTTTCTAAACTTTTTCAAGAGAAATTGTGTTTGTCTTCATGTGCTGTGAAACTTCTGTTTGAGATGAAAATGAGTCAAGCATGTTTTATTCAGTTTATTCCTGAATAAAGTGAAATTGCAACGTGTGGCCCACCCGCGCTTTGGGTTGGGGCCGTGGAAAGGCATTCTGTTTGGTAACTGTAGTGATTGAAATGAGTGTGTGTTAACTAATTTAGAATGCTACAGTAAAAACCAGGGAAGTTCCTGTCTTAACTGTTCAAGCATGTGGTGGTGTTTCCTGGTGTTGCTGAGTGGGTATGACGGAGAGTGAAGAATAACGGTGATTGTATGTGTGTGGCTGTGAGAGCACATGCGCATGTGTCAGTGACACATTGGATTAAAATTAATCAGAGATACCTAGGGGAGGTAAGAACCTTAGGCGGTGACGGAATCCCCCAGTAACTCATATAAGTGGACATCTCGTCATCCTCCTGGTTTTATGACTGTCACTGGGTCGATGCTTTGCTAGGCTTATGATTATTAGATTGTGAAATAGTGTAGTTGTGGTGTACTTTTTAGAGTACCTTTAATCATAAAATAATAGAAATATGTTGGTGCAATCTATAAAATAGAATTTGTTTCACAGGACAGCACTCCAGTGATGACCAAAATTTACTCTACATTAGGTCGTAAATTCAACAAGAAAGATTTAGATGATGCCATGAAAATGGGTGAAGAGCTGGTGAGTATTTTGGGTTTCTGTTGTCTATAATAGAATGTGGAGTATTATAAGAAATGTCTTATTCAGAAATCACCAGTTATATTTTTTTTGGTAATGATTGTAATTCTAAAATAAATGCTGCATTCATATTCCACAAGTTTGTAATATTTTACAGTGGGTTTGGTTCATAAATTTCAAAGGTTCATGTGGATGATTAATTTTTTATATAGTGCTATGTGATGCTGATGTATTTTCTTTTCAGTACTCCACATTGTTGACATGAGGAAAGAAACTAGAGCCTTTGTTTTGTTAGGAAGCAGTGATTGTGACTTTCTCTTATTTTAGTCTCTTTCTTTGAGTGATTTTAAGTGGGCAAAACTAGTTTTTAAATGCATAGAAGCTGTTAGGATGACATTAAAGGAAGCAGTCAATGCTCTCTTATTCATCCCACTTACAGAAAATTGCAAATCTTAGAATCCTTTCAGAAAAAAAAAGAACGAATAGTAACTTATGCAAATAGGTTTGTCTCCCCTTAAGAACTGAGCAATGGATTTCTTGGTGCAGTATATCAGAGCTCCAAGAATAGACTGTCTGGTTGTGCTTGAACTACCAGGCAAAGTGTGCCTATTTAGCCCAGCTTTGAACAAACACAGTGGCAGAGGCTTGTCTTCTGTGTAGTTCATAGACAGTTGTATGAGTACAGTAGTTCCTCTGAGCTATGACCCCCTCATATGCGACTCCCAGCTTTATACGACCCAATTTTCAACGACCAATCATTTTTCTTCTTTGTCTGCCTCCTGATATACAACTCCCCCTCTAATGTGACATACGACCGGCAGTCTGCATGTTTATATGACCTAGTAGCTAAAACTGGTGCCCTAAATCATGTCGAGCAATGTGAACTCAATCATTAAAAAGTCATGCTTTGACTATTTCCAGATGTATGCATTTCTCAAACAGGCAGTCTTACAATCTCCTCTGAACTCAGACAAGCTCTCCAGCTGTGTGCTTCTTCTGCATTTGTTCCTGACTGTCCACCACCAATTTCTCACTTGTAGAATCTCTGTCTTTTCTCCTCCACCTCCTTTACATTTGGACTACTGGAAACTTTCCTTCCAGGTGGAGGGAGGCCCTAGTGTCCCTATTCCCAAACCCGGTAATTGTCCCGTCTCTCTCACCAGCTGTCTCTGTAAAACTATAGAACATATGGTAAATCCTCATCTGGTCTGGACTCTCAAGTGTTAGGGTTTGCTCTCTGCAGTGTGGTTTCCAGCGGGGACCACCTGGTCTGTTTTAAGGCCTTCATCTGGAATGCCTTTGTCTGAAGGGAACACATGTTGGGGGTCTTCGTTGATCTGGAGAAGGACTTTGACACGACCTGGAGGCATGGCATCCTGGTAGGCTTTAAAAACCTTGGTTTTTGCAGCCATCTGCTGATTTTTATTCCAATTTTTTTAGTGCTTCGTTAGTTTACTGTTCAGGTAGCTTCATCTTTGTCCAACTCGTGTAGTCAGGACATGGGGGTCCTGCAGGGCAGCACTTTGTCCCTCACAAATTTCATCAAACTGAAGGCACGTCAGGATGACCCTGCTTACTCTGCTGTCTTTCACACTTCACGTGTAATGTACGAAGAGATGAGGGGATAAAAGTTAACAGAAGGCATAGGAGAGAGAGAGTGATGCCTTCTTTCTCACCTTCTGCTTCCACTATCAACCTTGACCAGGTCACTCCTACAGCCTTTTCCTCATCCTTCTGGACCCTCCCACCTCTCGACCTCCATCTTGACCTCACTGCTTTCTCTAAGTCTTCTACCTCTGATCTGCTTTATCTTCGCCACTTCCATGAACTGCTTTCTGACTGTCTGGCTTCTGCTGCATCTTTACTGATGGTTCTAAACTTCCTTCCAATGGTTGAGTTGCAGCTGCGGCCATCCCCTCTTGCTCACCCTCTCTTGTGCTCATGGCCTGCCTTGCTGATCACAGCTCTGCCTCCTCTGCTGAGCTTTCCACCATTCTCCTGGCTCTCACCCATGCTAAGCTCTACTGAGAACTTTCTGATTCTTTCTGACTCTCTTGCTGCTCTACATGCATTTGCCTCTCACTGCCTTGACCTTCTTTTCCTGCTTTAAATCCATTCTTACTTTTGTCTCCTTCGTTCTTGCAATGTTGATGTCATCTTTGTGTGGGTCCCAGGCCATGCTGGCATTCTGGACAATGTGTGTGTTGACCAGGCTTCCAAGCAGGCTCTTTGGGGCCCCGTCACTCTCTCTTCTATCCCTTCTGTCGACTTTCATCTCCTCCTCGCTTTCTAAATCCGCTCGCACTGGCAAGCCCACAGGGACACCCTCTCTTCTAACAAGCTACATTCTATCTTTCCCTCTCTCTCTATATATATATGTGTATTGTGCAGAGCCTGTGCAGTGTGATGATGTCCTGAGTCATACCTGCCTCACATACTCTTTCCTCCATTCAGAACTGTCCCCCATCTGTGCTTATTGTAATGCATCTTTAACAGTTCACCACCTTTTGTTTTATTGTTTCCTTTTTTACCCCCATCTGTTGGTGTCATTTTTATGCTCCCTCTTTTCTAGACCTCTTTTATTGCACCTCTTCTTGATATAGCCTCTGTTGCTGTCATGGCGCTGAAACCCACTCACCTTCCCCAAGAGCAGTTCCACTGGGCACCTACAGATGACCTGTCAAGCTCTGTAGTGGTTCTTCCTGCCTCATTTGCTCGATTATCGCCCGCGGGCCCGGCTTCACGTGCCGGGGGTGAGCACCCAGCCTTTCTCTGGCTGG
>SMGT01015908.1:29566-46968 GCA_004794575.1 Lanistes nyassanus | reverse complement strand
AGAGAGCTAGGCAAGACAGGTTAGTTGTTAACCGAGAGAGAGAGAGCTAGGCTAGACAGGTTAGTTATTAACCGAGAGAGAGAGCTAGGCAAGACAGGTTAATTGTTAACTGAGAGAGAGAGAGAGCTAGGCAAGACAGGTTAGTTGTTAACCGTGAGAGAGAGAGCTAGGCTAGACAGGTTAGTTAACCAAGAGAGGAAGCGCTAGGGTAGACAGGTTAGTTGTTAACCGAGAGAGAGAGCTAGGCTAGACAGGTTAGTTGTTCACCGAGAGAGAGAGAGAGAGCTAGGCAAGACAGGTTAGTTGTTCACCGAGAGAGAGAGAGAGAGCTAGGCAAGACAGGTTAGTTGTTAACCGAGAGAGAGAGAGATAGGCTAGACAGGTTAGTTGTTCACCGATAGAGATAGAGCGGTTTGTGGAAGGGAGTTGCGAAAGTGATCTGTTCTAATTTTAAGAGCTCGAAAGCGTCTGCCCGATGGAAGGAGTTCGAACAGCTGGGTGGCTGGGTGGGTCGGGTCAGCAGCGATGTTCCTGGATCTGCAGACGACTGTCTGTGATGTTACTGATGAGTGCATTTACTTCTAGTGGCCATAAAGAGACAAGAAACAGGTGACAGCTGCTTGGAGTAAACAAGGTACAACAAAGAGAACTTAGCCAAGCGAGACTTAGACAAGACGTCAACGTTTCGGGGCATGGCCCCTTCTTCAGCACGACACAGACAGATAACAAGAATAACAGTTAGAATGGGTCACACAGACACTGGTCGTCCACGGTCGCTGGACAGGAAAAACGAGTGGGGAAAGGGGACACTGCGCGGGAAGTAGAGCGTGGTATGCCGCTGATTGCAGCCAATAGAATGGCATGTCCTATAGGGGCTGGTGATAGGAGGGGGATAAGGGAAAGGAAGGGGGATGGTAAAAGAAAAGAGGTGGGGCAGAAGATGGTAAGGAAAAGGGGTTGGGGGGGTTTTACAAAGAGCAACAAGAGAGGGGGAAGGGGAGTGAAGACGTGGGTGGAGGAGAGGTTACTGTAAACTCAAACCTAACAACCCTTGTATACTCCACTAATACGTTGGAAATGACCAAAAAAACGTCATAACCTGAGGTAAACTTTCAGTATGAAGTTTATTTATATATTAAAATTGCACAACGTGTAAAGAGATAACTGTGAACTTGTATCTGGAAAAACTTGAAATCAGTTACTTCCCCTACCCGTATGACGTCACAGGGGCATGCTTACTTCTGTAGGTGTTCCAGTAGCGTGATCACAATGGGGAAATGTGCGTAGTGTTTGGGTGCGGGACAAACACCAGTAACAAGACAGGTTTAAATTTCCCGAAACACCCATTACTCTCAAACAAGAACAAATGAGGACAGAGCGCTATAAAATCGTCAAACGACAACCCCAACAAAGTACTGGCAGCGCTAGACACAACCGTATGCTGACGTATGCAATCAAGGGAGCCTATCGTACCCATACACGTCTGCCACGTTCCTTACTTTCGACTCTCTCTTTGCTACGTGTATGGGTACGATAGGCTCCCTTGATTGCTTACGTCAGCATACGGTTGTGTCTAGCGCTGCCAGTACTTTGTTGGGGTTGTCGTTTGACCCATTACTTTGACAGCAAGCATACACATAAAAACTGGACTCATGCAAATAAATAAACGTGTATATAATAACTGTCTTCACAGTAATTATTGCAAAGCATGTATTTACAAAGTTGGATATTGAAATCCCTGAAGGTTTTCATTCTGAAAAGCTTCTCTAATTGCTTTTAGAGCACATGATGGTAGAGGAACACATATCTTCTTTCCTAATATGCCATGACACCATCTCACTGATTGTTGGTATGCTGTGTACCTGTATGCCCTGAAAGAATGAAAATACAGTGAGAATGAAGATGATCACAGTGTACACAAGGAGCAGGATGTGTATAAATTATTTTAACCAGTGTACAAAAGTTGACAACACATTCTCTTTCCGATGCACATACAAGAAAATAGGAGGAAAGGAAATGTTACATTAATAAAATAAATAAATTGTTGCCATAGATGTTTAGATCTTGTTTCATGAACAGAGCAGATCTAAACTCGTGGACACTGTTATAAACAGGTTTGTATACAGATACTGCCATGCTGTGGAGGTTACGCAATTTCTTGAATGCATGTATAGATTTTGTGTGTTCAGATTTTAGAAATCAAGAATGAAGGCTACAGCGCTGTAGTGGCACCAACAGCCTAGAAACATCTAATTCAACCGAAGACTTTGGCCACCAACACAAGAACTGTTTTCTCAGGAAAGGTCACCCACAGTTGTATCTGTATTCAAGCACATTCAGAAAATACTCCCTTTTCTTGTTTACACTGGAAATAGGCTGTTTCCAGCACGTCTGGATTTAAGCACACAACTAGAAGCTGGCTCAGTAATGCCTTTTATGCTCTGATTTCTTGCACTGTCAACAAAAAAACACTGAGTGGACATTTGTAAAAGTATGATGACTCACTGATAATTTTAGTGAAAAGGGTCACAAGCAAGTAAATTGGACAATAAAAATCTTGTGAAAAATTACAGTGAGTTGTTTCACACATTGAGCTATAGTGTTTGTGAACCTGTGTTCTTGAACCTTTGTCCAGACAGATGGAGATTCTGCACAGCAACATTCTTCCAAAACAGGCCAAAATCAACATTGTTCACACTGACACCTGCATAAAAAAATAAATGAAAGAATATACAGCTGTAGTTCGATCACTTCAGATACTGATAGCCATTACTTACATTTGATATTTTTATAGAAGGACAAACTGCAGTGAATTAAATATAAAACAAAATATCTTCAAGCCAGACGATGCAGTGTGCATACAGAGAATCCATGTTAATATAATTTGCACCTTCAGGATTTCATGTATTTGTCCTATGTTGTGTTCGTCTTTGAATCCTAGTTGTCAACACATGCTTAGTGAGCGGGCTGACTTCATTAACATGGATTCTCTGTATGCACACGTTGTGCAGCGAGGGTTAGCTGTGTGAAGAATAGCGCTGTTATAAAGAAAGGGATGGCAGATCTTTTTGAGGATCTGCCGAGCTCCTTTCTTTCGGCCCTCTCTTTGCTAAGTGTTTGGGTACGGTAAGCTCCCTTGGGCACATGCGTCTGCATACGGCTATGTTTGAGCGCTGCCAGTATCTTTGTTGGAGTTATCACTTCTCAAGTGAAGAAAGCATATCATCTTTACTTCGGATGCAAGATTGGTGACCAAGACAAGCCTTGGGCCCCGCATATACGCTGTGCTACATGTACAACACAGCTTTCACAGCGGTTGAATGGCAAAAGACCATCAGTGCCGTTTGCAGTCCCCATGGTGTGGAGAGAGCCAAGCAACAACTCAAATGACTGTTACTTCTGCTTGGTTCCTCCTCTTTCCGGCGGAATAACGAAGCAAAAGAAGTCGAGAATAGTCTATAAAACATTCCGTCTGCATTGAGACCAGTTCCACATGGTGAGGGACTTCCTATTCCAGAACCTCCAGCAGAATATTCTCTTGAATCAGCTGATGAGGACGAGGGTGAGCCGACCTCTTCTTTTCCTGGTCCGTCAGCATGCAGCGATCCAGATTTCCATTGTGGTGCATCATTAACCCCACACAGACTAACACAGGAAGAACTAAATGACCTGGTTCGTGATTTGGACTTATCCAAGAACAAGGCAGAATTGTTAGGTTCAAGACTCCAACAATAGAATCTTCTAAAAGAAGATGTCACAATTACTTCATATCGAAAGCGCCACCAGCAGTTGGACTCTTTCCTCAGAAAGGAAGGTAATCTGGTATTCTATTCCGATATTGAGGGCTTCATGAATGCCTTAGAAATCATTCATGACTCACAAGAATGGAGACTGTTTGTAGACTCTGCAAAATTGAGTCTTCAAGCTGCGCTTTTGCACAACGGAAACTGTCTTCCATCTATTCCAGGGGTACATGCTGTCCACATGAAAGAAACATACGATAACTGAAACCAGCTACTGAGTTCCAGTGAGTATAACAAGTACAGGTGGCACCTCTGTAGTGATCTGAAGGTAGTTGCCCTTATAATGGGACTGCAGCAGGGATATACAAAATACATGTTTCTTATTTGAGTGGGATAGTCGAGCAAGGGAACTGCACTACTTGCGGAAGGAATGGACTCGCAGACAAAATGTAGCAGGAGGAGAGAAGAATATCCAGCACCCAGCTCTGGTCGAGGCTCACAAAATCCTGCTACCACCCCCTTCACATCAAACTAGGTTTGATGAAGAACTTCATGAAAGCCATGGACCGGACTTCGCCAGCTTTCTGATTAGATACCTGCATGAAAAATTCCCTCGACTAAGCGAGGCAAAGATTAAAAGGGGAAGTTTTTGTGGGTCATCAGGTTCAAGAGCTCTTCAAAGATGACCGGTTCAACAACCTGGAACAAAGATACCAGGGAAAATGGTCCACTACCATGCTGGCTGACTACTGTTGGACACTCCCCAGAGATGCTCCCGAACAACTGTACATGAGACAGGGAAAGAAATCTAAGAAGTAGTCTGTGACTTGATTTTTTACAGGTATTAACCATAGGCCTATTACTGTTGGCATGCATTTCGGGATGTAAACAATAATTATTGCAGATTACAAAAAACTAGAGCCAATTTTGCATTTTGACTGTCATATTCTTGTTGAGCACATAAAAATTGATAAGAAATCGCTAATTTTATTTCAGTTATGTGACTTTTGTTTTTTAACAAAATTGTTGACCAGTGTATTCTATAAACGAACGAGTCACATTGTCGACCATGCATGGCCACACGGCGACACGCAGCATACATCATATATTTTATAATGCAAACACTTACCAGTTGGTGTTATTTAGACGATTTGTATTCGGGTTTTCGTTGTTAATACTTTGGACAATGCTGTGTAATTCTGCAGCACGATCGGATACCACGGGCGGTTCATACAGGTAAGTCTGGACACCCAGAGCACACGGAATCAACCAAACCCTCGCGTGCCGCCTTTGTTCCCTGGTGACGTCATGAGCTTCAATTCCGCTGTTCTGGGGGGGAGGGGGTAGATCAGTCTCCCCAATGCAGAAATTTTGATTGAAATAGCGACTGATCGGTCGATCTTCTGTTAAAATGACTGGTGCCACGTGCTTCCTCGGATTCGATTCTACTTCGGCATACAGAGTAGCCCTGGAGAGTTCACCCTCAGTCCTGTGGGGGACATGGTGTTGACATGGGAAATGAAATGAGTCGCTATGGCCTTTCCACCCATTTGCCAAAAAAGCACAGATTCTCCTATTGTCCAGAGTGTGTGAGGGAATGTTGAAGTGTCTTGCAGCTGGGGAGTTTCTCCTGTCAGCGAGGTGTTCCTTGAAGTGGTCATTAAGTGAATGTTCAGTCTTGCCCATGTAGAGCAGAGTAGGGCAGATGATGCACGAGATGGCATAGATGATGTTTTTGTTGGTGCAGGTGAAGTGACGCTTGATGGTGATTTTTGGCGTGTGGTGGTGCCGAGGTATGGGCATGTGTGACAACGGGCAACATTGGATGGGAGCGGCTGCATGTACTGAGTTTGGAATGAATGATACATGTGTATCCATTACTTCACTTTCAGTTTACACTATTATTTCAATTTCTTCGGTAATTCAAAATTACCAGTCACAATACTGCCCACAATCAGGGTAGTTAGGACAGCAGAAACACCTTTAATTCCGTCTACTATTCCATACATAGAAAATTATTATACAGTCTCCTGCTGCTAGCAATACCTTAAAGTGGAAATATTGGTGCCTGATGATATGTCACTTTCTGTAGCATTCAGAATAAAATATCCTGGTGCATCAGCATTTCAGAAAATCCAGATCTAGAGCACACTGGGATAGCATTACATGAAAACATGAAGCAGCCCCTCAGTTCCCTTGTAGCAGTTTACTCCCTTAGGCAGTTGTCCTCAATTGCACATTTTTTCTCACTACACAGCCACTATGGTTGTCCGTCAGAAGGGCTGCTTACATTATTGCAACTCAAGGTGCTGTGTGTCTTCGAAGAGTTGAAAACAGTGGAGCTTTTGCTGTTACAATTTAAATTCTTTATGTTATTGCTTTAGAGGCCTTTGCAACAGTACAGCCTAACAGTAGTCGTCATGTAGTTTGTGATTTTGATTGAAATTCACCAACAGAGTGATGTGAAGTTCAGAGTCAAGTTTGACTAGCATCCATACTTGTCACATCTTGGGTGTAACAAATTATGGCAAAAACTTGAATCCAATAAATTAAGTTCAAAGCATAAGACTTTTCAGGTAGCTCTTCCCCAACTCCTTAAACATGTCTCTGTCAGCGAACACCAGTCCACGTATGCACATGCTCACAAGGCAACCCACCCACACACAAAGAAAACCAGCACTTCATCACTTCATCATACAGAAATAAGTTGAAATTTATTGGAGAGTTCAAACTCACCAGAATGTGTACATGTTTATAAATAGTAACACATGCATCACTTACTAACACTGTGACTAGACCGCGGGTACTTTCACAAGACTTGCACTCCTGCACAAGAACATCTTCCCATAAATGCAAAATGGCACAAGTGGTCATAGGCTGTGGGACATTCGGCTCTTGTTTCTTCTCGAAAGACTAGATTACACTGACTGCTGGTAATAAACTCAAGCTCATCATCAGCATCCTCAACTAATTGCACATTTTTCACAGCAACAAATTTCAAGTCTACCCATTAACGACAACACCTTCACATTCATGACAACAAGCTTAAGTCTCACCTCTTAACACACCAATTCTTCACCACAAATGGCTATAAGCTGATGGATTTTTAACTGAGTTGAAGTCCAGCCCCTCAACAGACTGATTCCTCACCATTCATAGCAATGAGCTTCAAGTCCCGCCTCTCCAACTCCAGAGTTAGCTGCTGCACCTCTGCCTCTAATGCTGCGTTCTTTCGCTGCGTCTGCACATAGTTCAATTGCAGCTGCTTCTGGTAACGGATGACCTTGTTCTTCTCCTCCAGCCACCGTCTCCTCTCCATTTCCAAAGTCTGTTCTGTAACCTGGACACGCTGCTGTAAATCCTCCACGTCTGCAAGCTGCTGAGCAATGCCCTCACTGCTGCTGGTGCCATCCTCACCAGCCTGGTCAGTCTGTGTGAACTTGTCTGCATCTGTTCTTCCTACAGAAATCATCTTCTGAACCTGTGAAGACTCTAGCATCAGAATATCCTTCATTTCTGAGGAATCTGCCTTTCCAACTTTAGGTCTAACCTGTAATTCAGATGGCAATCCCTGTATCAGTAATGTGGGGTCTTCTTTGCTGGTAACGTAACCAACCTTTCTGTCCACGCAGTCTAGATCCATGGTCACATCCCAGACACAACAGGCGCCACAGCCTCTGCCAGCATGGCTTTCGGGCAAACGGTTTGATGGGGAAGTGGCACTGTGCCCACAGCATGGCGCGGCGGATGTAGCGCTGGTGGAGGCAGCCTCCAGCTGAAGTCGCAGGTCGTGAAGCTGGTGCTGGAAGACAGCACACTGTCGCAAGAGAGCTTCTCTGTCACTGCGCAGCGCGTCCAGCTCACCCTCCATCTGTTGCTTGTCCTGCTGCAGCCGTGAAACCTGCAGACGCAGAGACTGCTCCATTTTGTGTCCCTTACTCTGCTGCATTCTGAGCTTCTCTTCATACTCTTCACGTATTTCATGGACATCACGAAGCCAGCCATTCCTTTTTTCTTCATAGACCTGCCGACAAACACAGTGCTGAACAGTCACCAATCTACTATTATATGGACCTGTAGACAAATAGTCCTGTAAAGGCAACAAACTACTATTTCTTATATAGACCCATAGACATACACAGTGCTGTGCAGGCAACAAACTACTATTTCTTATATAGACCCATAGACATACACAGTCCTGTACAGGCTACAAACTACTATTGCTTATATAGACCTGTAGACAAACACTGCTGTACAGGCATCAAACTACTATTGCTTATATAGACCTGTAGACAAACATTGCTGTGCAGGCATCAAACTACTATTGGTTATATAGACCTGTAGACAAACATTGCTGTGCAGGCATCAAACTACTATTGTTTATATAGACCTGTAGACAAACATTGCTGTGCAGGCATCAAACTACTATTGCTTATGGACCTGTAGATATACACAGTACTGTATAGTCACCCATAACACTATTGCTTGTATAGACCTGCAGACAAACAGTCCTGTACAGACACCAAAATACAACTGCCTACAGACTTGTAGATATACACAGTCCTGTAAAGGCACCAAACTACAAATGCTTCTCATGGACCTTGTGCAGTATTCTTTATTTTCCAGTAATTTTGCAGGTTAGCAGACTCTTAGCAGAAACTTCAGATGCCAAGGCTCAATTTTTTTAAGTCTTTGTGGAGGCCTTACATTATCAATAGGTCTTGGCTAACCCTGCATAAAAATTAGATTTGTGGCTCACAATATGTTAGCATGTTCAGCAATATGTGGATATATAAATACTAAAATAGAAAGCTTTAGACAGCAGTGTTAAGCATAGCAGCAACTGTAACAATAGAGTTGACTGTCGTGCTGCCCATTATTAAGCAAAGTATTGTCGCGGAAACACCTAGCCATTGAACATTTCCCTGACAAGAAGTTTGGAACATGTTTCAACAGCTATTCATGCACTCTGGACACTGAGCGTGAAGGGCACAGGGTACTTAAGCAGGCAAAAAAAACGTAATCATAGACGGACACGAGAGGAGAGGACATGGAGAGAGAGTTAATGTAGGTGGACCACAAGAAGCGGACACGTGTAGACCCATGGACCTCTACCCCTCGCCATCTTAGCCAGGTTGTCGGAGCAGCAGCTAACAATCACGCTGAATACACTGGAAGTATTCAGCAGTCACGCCAACGAACAAATGTATAAGTGACTGTTGACTGTGCCTTTTAAGTTAGGACTGCTCTTGCCATAAAACTTATCTTAGAGTCTGGGACTCGGGTTGAATTAAGATAGGCGGTTTTATCCTGTCAGAGACAGGAGACGTCACAAGCTAGAGGCCGGGCATATGCCAAGAAGAGGTATAGAGTGAAGTGCTGGTCGGGGAAGTGTCGTAGCTTCATTGTTGGTCGTTGAATAGCTTTAGAGCTGTGTACTGCGGCAGAAGTAGTTGTTCCAGTAGTGACGAGAGTAGGAGCTCTGTTGTCGGTCACTTACTGTATTTGTGTATAGAGCGGGATCATAGGCCGTTCTGCAGTTTGATTTCCCTCTGGAGTTGATCATCTTCTTTGTCTGATACCGCGTGGTACGACGTAATCAGGCAGCGTCTTACCCTAGACACGAGCAAGGTGATTCTTTGTAAATAATCTGTAGATATATTTGATGTTGTCGAGCCAGTCAGTGTTTGAAATATATGTTGAATAACGGTTCGCTGCACTTGTGTCTTTTACGAGGGTGGGGGCTCTTGAGCTAGTAGTGTTTTGCCTGTGTGAGACTGAGCGAACGTGTCAGAGTATGAGAATCTTTTCCCTCGGTAGATTTCTCTAGTTATTCGCATTATTTCATAGCGTCGTCACCCTTTGGTGTGGAAACCCTTGGCCTGAGGCAGTAACGGTTTTGGTGACGATTGCTCAATTAAGTCTACATTTACAAGATCACCATAAAAGTTTGTTCCGTAATTCTGGAGAAGTCGAGTCCAGTAAGCTAAGGTACGGCCCGCCACGTCACATGAACTTCATCAAGAAAGCTTTCCTTTATTGAAAGTCTTGTATAAGAATCTGCATTTCTTGCTCAGGCAACGTGATTATGTATGTATATGATTTGTGTCTTGCTTTCCTGATTGTCAACCTGTCTTGTGGCCCGCTTTTTCCCACCACTTGAATCTTTTTTAGTATACACCATTTTAACTTCTGTAGCAAAGCTCCTCCTATCTCTGAGAGGTCGGGCAATTTTACATCACCATCTCCTGCCCAAATCCACCACTTATGCACGAGCATCATCACCTGCCACATAGATAATTAACATTTTCCAATCCAAACTCATAGTTTTAACATGTGATCTGAAGATAACAGTAGCGAAGCACCATTTTGCATCAGAGTACTCAAGCTGGACAAATCTCTCCCATTTGGCCCTGTCAAGCATTGTCACCACTGGGAGAATTTCTTTTGCTCTTGATGGTGCTCACTCACACGCCCACTGTCAAGAGGAGTGACATATGTAGGTGGAAATATCACTATATTACTAAAACTGATTAATATGATTTCTCAATCTTATGGCCAAGCCCCCACTACCTACAGTCTCCCATAAAGAACCACAAACACTGTAATATAGTGAACACAAAGAAAGAAGAATGTATTGTTGATATAAACAAGTATTTACAACCAAGACAATATCTGATACAACTTGTTAAACTCTAGGCATCCCATAATTTCCTTCTGTTCTGGCTAGGTCTGCAATACCACCCTACATCACCCGCCTCGCAAGTAAGCACAATAATAAACCACGTACCTTAATCTCGTCCTTGCATACGAGAAAAGAATGACCACGTGATGCACAACACTCACAGAACACAACACTCTTTCGTGAATGCTTCATACAGTCCGCACGACAGTCTGTACGTTGGAGCAGTCCCTCTTTGGATATGTTCACCAATAGATATCCTGAAGACCTCTTGAACACTTCCCATGTAACAGCAGACCCTGGTGCTGACATCGACACACGCGACAGAGGATAAGGCATTTTCTCAAGGCTAGCACACAGATCTTTCTGTGCAATCTCTCAGGTCACATTTTGATCCAGTACCTCTCAAGTCCTGTCGTCTTGTCCACAGCACTGATGATTCAACGGTCTCTAGTGGAGCCTTCAAGTACAACTCAAAGGTCTCCTTTTTTTCCAAGCAAGAAATATGACTCTCAGTCGCAACAGGAAGAACGTGATGAGATGATGATTTCCACGCCTACCATGTATTATATCGCTCATGCACATACAATACACATCCATGTTCACATGTGGTCAATCTAAATCTTCAACAACAAATCAGGTCAAAGACTGGCTCAGGCCACACCTCTTGGTCAGCAAGCGTCTGACATCACAGTCACAGGTTGCTACTTGTCACCTGCAGTTTCCCCTCTGTTGACACCTTTACCGCCCTGCTGACGATGTCATCAGCTAGGTATCGGCTGGATCCAAGGGGCTATGGGGTCCGATGTACCCAGGTGGTCGTCGAGGTTTTCACAACTTGGACAATAACTGGGTTTCCTTTGACCCACCAATGACCCCAAAACGTGATGAGCATTGACCGGTTTATCTGAAACCATCTTCCAGAATAGGATATACACTGTACAGCCATAGCCTTCTGTTTAAAATCACAAGCTTTTCAAACTTGATACTCCATCTTGGCTTTGCAGTTTTTTACTATAATTACTGTAGTTACTATACATTTACATGCTCGTGTTATGAGATTCTCCCAATTGGATATTTAGTTTAATACAGTTTGTACCAATTTTTATTCAGTTTTTTTCAGCAATCCACCCCATAAGAACACAATTTTACTTTCACTGCAGTACACAGCAATAGCATGGAGGAAGTGATACAAACTGTAACCACTACAAATAACTGGCACATCAAATTATCCAAATTGTACGTGTTAAACTTTCTGTCATGCACAGTGCAACCGTAAAAATTACCTCCTCTTTACCTTTTCGAATCAGCTGTCAGAAAATGTCAAGGATGGTGGTACTTTTTAGAAATGTCCATGTCCAAGGATAAATGTCTGGATTATGTTAAACAGTCTCCAAGCATGTGTACACCTACGTACATGTATCACTCGTCTCAAGCTGTCCACTGCTCATGATTTCAACATTTGAATAAACTGCACATTACCAAAGCATCTGCTATAGGAAACTAACAGGTTCTTACTTTCAATGCCTAGTTCCATGTACATCTCCCTCGGTGATCGTGCAAAAATGACGTAACACTATCTAAGATATCTGTGCTCAGACATATGGAACAGTCGACACCAGTACTTTACAACGTTCTTGTCTAGCTTCTTTGTAAGTTCTGGCACTCAGTAACTTGATTCCAAATATTGTGTAATGTATTTTATTAGTAATCACTCTTTGTCTTCAGGTATTCCTGTTTAACTCTTTGCACTCAAGTCAAAATGTCCGCTTCAATGGTCACAATTACTCTTCATGTCACGTCGAAGCGTATGTTTCAACCATTTTTTTTTAACTGCAGATGCACTTAACAGTGAGATGGAACTCATCCTGGTATCATTGGAAAGCTCTATCATCATTGTATCCCTTGCACTATTTAAATAAGTTTTTAAAATTTAGAATTGGTTTGCCAATACTTTTCACCGAGTACCTGCTTACCAGGACACTTCTGTAACTTATAACAAATGGCTGCGGGATGGAAGAGAACATTTCAAATCAAATCAAGTTTGGTAGAAAAAGATACTTTAAATATAATTTAGGCTGAAAGTTCAGAGAAAATACTAAATCTTGGATTTTATTCAAGATCAGAAAGTAATAACGATATGCAAATTTCTTAATCTAAATTTGTGTTTCTTTAGCAATACTTACCCTGACCCAAAGTGCTGAATTCTCATTTAGTGATCCCTAAATGCACCTTCCAAAAAATTAAACCCACCAAGGTAACCCTGGTAAGACCCCTCCGCGCATGCGCACACCCCCTGCCACCCGTGCGCACAGCTGACTAGGTCGAGCTGACTTTCTCAAGCCAGAAAAACCCATCAGCGGGGAGGAGGGTGGGTCTATGATGGGTCATGGCAAGTATTGCTAAAGAAACACAAATTTAGATAAGAAATTTGCATTTTGTTGTCACAATACTGTACCATGACCCAAAGTGCTGAGTAGCACAAAAAGGAGGTGGGTGATACCACCACAAAAAAGTTACCAGGGTTAGGATGGAACCGACCAGAGGCACTGGGTGACGACAGCAGTCGCCACCCCAAAGGCCGCCCTCCCAGCTGCAAAAAAAGATCCAGAAGAAAGAAGGATCTTCTGAGCAGCAGTAGGCGACCCGCAGAACTTCTAGGAGCCTGTGCACCTAAGAAGCAAACGAGTAGGTCCACGCCTGGCCCTCCTAAGCAGGCAGCTGCCAAGCTGGGAGGGCCCTGACACCCCCCTCCCCCTTTTGTAGACGGAGTGGAGGAAGCAAGCCACACAAAAGGTAAGACACAGTGAGAGATATGTAGATCATATTTCTTGCAGTCTGCTTGACTGCAGGAAAAGGCGTCTCAGAGAGGCAAAACATAAGGGACGCGTACAGCGGCTGTACACACCCAAGCTCGGTCCGGACTGCTGAAAAGTCCGGAGTGGAAGCAGGCAGGAGTGTGGACCAGGGCAAGAGGGCGACTGTCAGGGACCAGTCACAGGGGCTTTGAACATGACCATAACCAGCTGCGTGACCATCCCAGCTGCGTGATCTGCACAGGCGAGACAGCCAAACGCCACTCCTGGCTTTGAAAAACCATTGCAAGTCAGGGCAGCGAAAGAAGCTGCATGCAGAACTCAAAGGGAGGAGAGATGTATCTTGCGTTCTCTGACACTAGAGAAAGGGGCGACAGCCAGCCCCAGAAGGGCTATGGCTGGAACAGGGGGCGAAGCATGTGGTGCTGGAACCAATGCAGGGCTGTTGGATGGGTTGCAAGACTGGCAGGAGGAGTCCATTGACCGTAAGAATATGGAATCCTACTTCAATATCCATTTTGGTACTATGGCACCCACTGGTCTCAACCTAAAACACTGACCCTCCCCCTCCTTTCCCTTAACCCCCTCACCCCTCAGTCTCTTACTTTTTCTCTCACCTCCCTCCCACTCTTTCTCTCTCTCTCGCACACCAACACCCCCTTACCCATGCTGCTTTCTCTCCCCTCCCCCCCGCCCACTCTCCACCCCCACCCTTCTCTACCCTTTCCTACCCACCTTGCGACTGGCTGCCCCTCTTTTTCACCCCTCTTACTCACTGTCCCCTGGTCATTCTCCTGCCATGCAGCCCATGCGCCATATCTACTGCAGCTAAGTCTTTTTCTTTTTCATTTTTTCGTTGTTTTTGTGTCGTCCTGATGAAGGGGTAGTGCCCCGAAACATGTAGATTGTCTTCGTCTTTGTCCCTTTCTAGCTTGGTACAGTTCCCTTGTTTTACATTTAATTTGGGCTTATCCTCCAAGTGGCAGTCACTTGTTTTTCTTTTATAGTTTGACTGTTTGGTGAAAATGAGGCAGCTATCGGGGGTTTGTGGGGGTGAAGTCTGTGACGGAAAAGTCATATCACCTTTGGAAGTTGAGGGGGGGGGGGGGATTGGTGCTTAACATCCAGCCGCAAACTATGTGCATATCAGGACGGTGTTGCTTAGACAAAGTTAACGTGCTGCCACACGTGGGACTGCTGTCGCAACACAGGCCTCAGCCCCACCCAGTCACATTATACTGACAGCGGACCAACCAGCCCTAGTACTGTTCCCTGTAGTGCCAGGCGTCTGGCAGGGCAGCTACTAGATTGCCAATTTTTAAGTCTTAGGTATGACTCGGCCGGGATGCGAACCACCAACCTCCCGCCTCGGAAGCAGACCACTAGACCACCGAGGCGGTCTTTTGGAAGTTGAAGCTCAAGGTCAAACTCCAGATGTTAAAAAGGAACATGTGACTGCCACTTGGAAATAAACCTAAGTAAACAAAAAGAAACTGTGCCAAGCTATATGAAATGACACAGACAACTAACAGTTTTGGGGTACACATGTATTACCTCTTCATCAGGATGACATAAACACAAATAGACAGAGACAGGAACAGACAACAAACAGGCACTTAGCTCAGGAAACTAGGTCATATAGCGTGTGATGAAAATGCTGGGAGAGGATAGGCTTCACGGTGATATGTTATAAAACCCCATAAGGATATCTGGTTGGTGTTAAAGTGTAGCTTCCGGATACGAAACTTGCATTTATGAAAGCACACAAATTCAAATATTTTATTAACATTTATGGTGTAAACCCTCTACTTTTCTGTCACTACTTAGATTTATTAATAAGCAGATTTTGCGCTTACAAGTAAAGTTCGAAACTATCGCCAAAAAAATAAAATCTTTGGTAATAGTTGGAAAACCACGAGCGTGACGTCGACTCCAGAACGGACCTCAGTGAAGCTAGAAGACTGTGCATGGGTTTGCTGTAGAGGAGCTGAAGTAACATTAAAAGCAAAAATGTAGCATTTCATCTGTATCCATCTGTTCAACCAACTATTAAGGTTGTTGCGCTTATGTTTCAGTACTTTAGTCTGTACTGTTTTAGTGTTGGAGTTGTTTATTGTGCCTATAGCATTTCTAAACTGCATATTGCTGTGATATCGCTCTATATAAGCTTCCGTGTTATTATGAGTTCCACATTTCTCACACCGAAACAGTGATTTGCAGTTTGTTTAGGGGAAAGTGCTTCCACCTGTCGGTGATTTTGCACTATAGGGGCGTGGGGAAGGTGGTGTTTGGGGGCTGGGGGCGTGCTCCGACTTCAGCGGCCAAGCTGGTGGTGGTGGACGCTGGTGTCCTGCCTGCTGCGGTTTGCTGTTGTTGTTGTCCCTGCTGGCTGTTTCCTACTGACCTATCCCTAAGTGCTAGACGTTGCATCTTCCTTGTATTCTACTTTTTGGTTAGGGTTATATTTCCCTCCCTTTTTAAATGACGCTTGGATTTTTTTAATTTTTGTGTCTTGCGTCAGGATGGCTATTTACTACCTGGCCTGTAAGCTCAAGTATGTGCTGCCAAAGATCTTTGGGTGGGTTAAGAGCTGACTTCAAATTTAGTGCCAGTTTATGTTTGTTTAGTTCTTCTTTAAGGTTTCCACTTTCTTTGCTATTTAGGTTGCACTCCAACACTACATGTGATGTGTTAAACTTATCACCACAGCTACAACTTAGTGAATTTTTGTACATCATGTGGTATTGGCCATTTAATCTTCCCGACTTGGAGGAAAATCCAGATTAAAAACAAGGGAACTGAACCAAGCTAGAACAGGACAAAGACAAAGACAATCTACACGTTTCGGGGCACTACCCCTTCCTCAGGACGACAAAATAACTAAAACGAAAAGACTTAGCTGCGGTTAATGTGTGGCGCACAGGCTGGGTCGAAGGAAAATGACCAAGGGACAGGGACCAAGAGAGCCAAAGAGGAGCAACCAATCGTAAGCTGGGGAGGGAAGGGTGGGGGGGTGGAGAACAGGCAAGAGAGAGAGAAGCGAGGGTGAGAGGGCCTCAGTGTGTGAGGGAGTGGGAAAGGGAGGGAGAGAGGGGAGCGAAAGTAAGGGGAAGGGTGGGTGCAGAAGAGAGAGAAGGAAGCAGGGGTGAGGGGGTCAGAGAGAAAGGAGGGAGGGGGAAAGTCAGTGCTTTGTTTTGTTTTTTTGTCGTTTTTGTGTCGTCCTGATGAAGGGGTAGTGCCCCGAAACATGTAGATTGTCTTTGTCTTTGTCCTGTTCTAGCTTGGTTCAGTTCCCTTGTTTTTAATCTGGCTACGCTTTAACACCAAATCACCAACCAGTGATACATCATGGCAAGGTGTCAGCAGTGTGACCTGGTGGCCTACTTGCAGAATACAACAAATGAGCAGAGCACAAGCCTGCAGCATGCATGACATATCTATATCAATGTTTTACAGCACAGATGTCGGTCTCGCACAGCAAAGATGCCCATGTTGACCAGCAAGTATTATCCCAAATGGTCAACATTTTTCCAAAGTCATGATGCAGGGACAAAGCCTGTGGTAATCCAGTCTGTTCTTATGTTTCTTCCCTATCTCATTTGTCTTTTTATCTTTTTCATCAGTTTCATGAGCCCACCTTTTTAAAGTGCTTGGCCTGTTTTCCTTTACCAATGTATTAACTAGCAGAACTGTCTACTAGTGGTATGGCATCCTCAGACAGCATTCATCTGTGATTAACCTAGGCAGGTATGCATGACTGAACCCACCCACATACTTTGCAACTCTAAAATTATTTCCTGTCCCAGTGTATGTACACATACTCTGGTCAAGACTCAGGCATAAGTGTTTGTCAAAGAACAGCATACTTGGCAAATTACTGGAAGATGTGTGATTTCTAACCTGGACATGTAACGAATGACCATGGACTGGGCGCAGATTACTAAACATGCATACACCAATACAGTAATCTCTGGTCAAACCAGAAGGAAAACAGCTATGCAGGCCGCATGCTGTGTATTTGTAGTTTTCTAACAGGAAATTAGTTCATTACTTCTAGAGGCAAAATTGCTGGCTTATTGTTGTCCATTCTGCAACCTGTCTTAACTCTTTGGATCCGGCGTTGATAGTATACTATCAACGCCCTATTATACCCTTCAGCCC
>SMGT01015908.1:5832-29429 GCA_004794575.1 Lanistes nyassanus | reverse complement strand
TTCTATCAACAATACATTCTTCTATTTTTTGTGTTCACTGTATTACAGTCTTTTGTTGTTCTTTATGGGAGACTGTAGGTGGTGGGGGCTCGGCCATTTGATTAATAAATCATATTAGTTAACCTTAGTAATACAGTGATAGTTCCACCTACGCATATGTCACACTCTTGACGGTGGTCGTGAGAGCGAGCAGAGCAGACGACACGTCAAGAGCAAAAAGAAATCTCCCAAGTTGTGACAGAAGAGCTAAATGAAAGCGATACCAGTAACGACAGTCACGAAAGTGTCTGATTTGGAAGACAGTAAGAGTCAAGAGTCTCGAGACACTGATTTGGAAGAGGAGAGTGGAAGCCAGAGACAAGATACCGAAGCGGAGGGAGGGGGGTGTCTAAACAAATAACCGGCGATCATACTGAAGATGCCGAAGATATAGATCATGATGCTGCTGCAGATGATCCAGAGTTTGACAGCAACACAAAAGTTGTTGAAGGCTGGACAAGGAATTTGGAGCAAGTTCCACAAATAATTCCATTCACTGGCTGGCCATAACCACCTGGTCATTTCTTTACAAGTTCTCTGCAATTTTGGACACTAAAAACACCTCAATATGCGAACAGTTTGTGAACTTCAAGGGTGAAATTGTGTTTTATTTCACAATGGAACCATTCACCAACAGATTCAAAGTGGAGTACTCCTGATTACTGGATTTATTTACCTGTGGGAAGTGTGCAAGCAGTGAAACCGTCTTTTGTGCCAATTTTTTGTGTGTGCAAAAAATGACTATATCTGGCACCAAATAGTAAGTACAATTTAATAGTTTTAACTAAAAGTAGTGTTTCCAGTGTGATATGGAAGAATAGATCTTTCTAAATATGTCAAATATATTATGATGCGTGTGCTGGTTTTCAAGTAGTATTTTTTTAAAATAGTGTAAACCTGTGTCGCCCCCTGGGGTTACTACTTTGGGTTTAACCCTTCGGATCCAAAGAGTTAAGGCCTGAATTTCCAGTTTTGAGGTGTGACAGTTACTTACCTGTAAAATTGCTCGTTCATTGTTGTCCATGACCTGTCTCAGAATCTGTATTTCTGCATCCTTCTCCTTCAGCATAGCTTCCAGTTCTCCAACACCACTGTCGCTGGGGGACGGTGTCTGAAGGGCAGCTTCATGTGGGTGATGTGGCCCTGATCCCAAGAATGACGCTGACTGGCGCCGACTAGGGCCTGACACAACAGTCACAGCTGAAGTCCCTGTGGCCACATCTGCCAGTGCCTCCTGGTGACTGTAGTCACTGCTTAATCTTGATGTCCTACACCCACATGAAGGCGTATGTCCACATGGTTTATACACAATATGTCCACATGGCTTACACACAATATGTCCTACACCCACATGAAGGCATATGTCCACATGGCTTACACACAATATGTCCACATGGTTTATACACAATATGTCCTACACCCACATGAAGGCATATGTCCACATGGCTTACACACAATATGTCCACATGGTTTATACATCAGTAATAACATTTTGTGATATAGTCTAAACATTTTAGTTTGAATAAAAGGACCAGTTGAATATTGTAAGAAATAAACTAACCAATCACTGCACGAGGCTTAAAAATGTGTGACCATCAAGCTAAACATTCCAAGGCAACAAATTTTGGAATCAGTTTTGCTTTAGTTTTTGGGACCAAGTACGTGTAGTTGCTATTTACAACTTAAAATCAGAAGCCATGAGAAACTTTTAAAGAGTTCTTTTGAGATTCTGGGAGAAAGTAACTGCTATCAACAATGCTTTAAAAAGTTAGCAATGTCATCACTAACTCCAGCTACATCCTGTATTTTAGTAACAGCAACTACATAATATGCTCCAGTAAAGAAATCTTAACTGTAAGACAAGTGCTGCTAAGAGAGTGATCACATAAATTCTAGTATGATTCTCTCAATGAATTTCACAGAAAAGAAAGAACTCCAGTGAGTGGCTGTATGGTTGTGAGGACTAATACTGTTTTGGGGACAAAACCAGAATAACAGCATTTAAGTATGTTCTAACATTTGCAAAACTGTTTCCATCTTTAATCCTCAACCGCTCTTTCACATAACCAAATATGTCCAATTGAACAAAAAACAACACAGCAGTCACAAATGTTTTTACATTTCAGGTAGCCTAACTGAATTAACATTAATAATACCTGACTTCAGTGCTTCTCTTCAAGTTCAAGGCCACCAGAGGATCCTGGCTCTGGGAATGCCTAGGTGGGGCCCCACTGACTGGCCCCCACACTGGCTGACTGCATCCCTCAGAGTTAGACACATTCTCCACACTGTCTGTCACGCTGCTGATGCTAAGCGAAGGTGACACAACACACGCAGCGTTGCCATGGATAGGCCTAAAAGCTACAGGACGAATTAAAGGTCTCCCAAGTTTCTGCAAATGCAAACCCAGTTGAATCTTTATTATGCAGCTCAATCCATTTTCTCCACCCCACCCCCTATCACCTCAAAAGACGTGCACTAGGTTTTACCCTCAAAGTCCCACTAACATCCACAGAAGTAGCCTGCATACAAGGCTGTTATGAGCTGTTACAGTTCATGTATTAGACCAAAGCTTACTAACAGACTAGTAGACTAGAATGTCTAATGAACCTCTTATAAGCTTAGTATTGGACAAGAGTATTTTATGACCCTTGTAATGTTGATCCTATATTTTCGTTTAATTAATTCTTGTGCTCACATCTGTTACTAATTAGCATAATCACTCCATGTGACATTGATAACAATAGATGCTGCACCAATAGGTTGTAAAAACTCTCAAAGAGCTGCTTCGACATTACTCAAGTTTGTGTCCACAATCTTAGTTTGCATCAGAGATAAGGAGTAGAAGGATAGCGCGCTCGCTGTGCGAGCCAGCGACAAGCCTTGCGCAAAGCCGCGTTACTGGGTCACAGGCCGATCGAATGCACTGGTTACTTCCGGTTTTGTGGCCGTCGAAGAAAATGATAATGGAAGGACTCGATCTAGACCAGATTTTGCGGGTAAGTACTTGCATATGTATACAAATTAATCAATTTAATCTACTCCTTATCTCTGGTTTGCATGGCAAACACCTCCAGAGTCCGTTCGCTCCATTAGGCCAAAGTTTGGTCACATGACGCTCTCATTTTACATTCAAGTAGGCAAAACAGGAGAACAGTGTGTACAGTTGCAAACGTTTTGCAGACACATACCCGCCTCACATACCCGCCCTGCTTGACACGTGACATTGCTCACTGTGCGAAAGTTGGATTCTGAAGGACTTTCCAAGGAGTGCATCAAAATGGGCCAGATTTCAAGGATTTTTAAGGACTTGAAAACGACTCTCTAGAAATAAAGGACATTCAAGGACTTTGAAGGAGTGTATGAACGCTGAAGAAAGCTCTGGTACATAATGCAACTTTCAAAACTTGACTCATAAGACTCAGGACTTCCCTCCAATGCACTGTCATTAAGTCATCTTCAAACAACCACATTCCTGATGATTTGAATGTTGCATTATGTTCCTGAAATATGTTATCTTCTGGATGTCATCCAGGTTCTGGACCACCTTGGTAGTCTAATGGTTAAGGCACCCACTTTTGAGGTGGAAGGTCAGTGGCTCACACCCCAGACGAGTCACGTCTATTTTTTAAAAATTGTCAGTCTAGTAGCTGCCCTCCCAGACACCTGGCAGTACAGGAAACAGTACTAGGACTGGTTAGGCCAGCGTCAGTGTAATGTGACTGGGTGGGACTGAAGCCTGTGTTGTGACAGCAGTCCCAGTGTGCCAGCACATTAACTTGTCTCAACCAATACCATCCTGATAAAGTGATATGCACCTCATGTGTGATTAACAAGTAACAAAAACCAAGCAATCAGCCATGGTCTGGAAACTTCAGTCACAGTGGAGAAACTTTTACTGTATTTTTTTATACAGGAGTTGCTGAAACTGAAACTTGCCAGTGCATTCCAGATCTACCAGCCTGTCATTCTTTCTAGAAAATACTATTATGTGAAGGCTGTTCTGTATTCTTTGCAAACTAGCAGTTTGGCAGTTGACATCCCAGAAAAGACAGAGTTACAAGTCTAGGAAGGAGGTCACGTAAGGACAAATGGTAGCAAGTTTTGGGGGTTCGAGAAAAGCAGAATGACAGACAAAACTAACATGAGCGTGCATGGAAAGTGTTTGATCAAGATGCAACCCCAGGTACTTAACAGATTTCTGAAAGAGAATTTTTCCCCACCAAGGCATGCAAGCCATTACCCACCAATCGGCGAAAGCTTATTGCTATTCATCCATGCCAAAACATCATGGATGCAGTTTTCAGTCTGGTTCTGAGCTGTATCAAAAGATGAGGACGATCTACTGGACAGGTCGAGTACTGTCTGCATATATGTGAACCTGATGCCTATGGCGGCTGATGACATCAGACACAGGCTGGGCACACAAAGTGAAGAGCACCAGGCCCAGGACTGACACCTGAAGTCCTTTTCTCTTGGCGGACTGCACCAATAAAACGTTTTTCCTTTATCAAACTTTCCATGCAGTTCTACAACGCTCCATTTCTGTCTCCACCCAGTAAAATTTCCTCACAGAACCTAAGAGACAGCTACAGCAAAATGTTTTGGATAAACTAAAGCACCCCATAAGCTTATTATCAGAAGGGTTCATACAGGCTTTGCACAACAAAAATCAAGGACCTTCCCAAACTTTCCCCAAACTCATATTACACTTCTAATTTACTTTTTGATACACTTTCTTCTCAACATTTTTCTCATGAATACGTTATCACAAATTGCTTCACAGTTTATTTGCACATTGTCTCTGCATTGCCAAATTCCATGTGTTATTCCGGTTCATTTTGTTAATAAAATTTTGTTTTCAAGACTGTGTTTCGAAAGAGAAATAGTTGGTGTATAGATTTTTATTGATTCATGCAGGTTGCAGTATGTTAGTGTAGTTGATCATGCTTGATCATGGGGACCACCACGCGGGCAAGCTTTGTATAGAGGACAAATCTAACGGTGATATTTTAGAGTTGTCTGAGAAAACTGATACACTTTTGGACACTCATAATGCTCTTTCGCTTGAATCGATGACAAAAAAGGACAAAGGCAAAGCTTTGCAGCCGAAGATTGTGCACATTTCTATAGATGACTGGAATAAAATGCACAAAAAAATGCAAAATTTGCACGAAGTCAAAGCAATGAACAAGCGAAAATTGGTTGAGTTTGATCTGGATAAGGTGACTGGACTTTCTGGCAGCAAGAGGGAAAACACCCACAGCTGAAGAAAGTGATGACAGGCTACAGACGTAGAGGTCCAAGGAAGACCACTTTGACACAGAGCAGCACCCACAGCTGAAGAAAGTGATGATGACAGGCTACAGACATAGAGGTCCAAGGAAGACCACTTTGACACAGAGCAGCTCCGAAAATGAATCCTCACGTGACAAACTCGGGATTACACACAGAGATATGAAAACGTTGATGATGATCTTGTAGAAAACCTTATTGAACAACATGGGACCCCAACTGGGGCGGCTGATAAAAATGATACAAATCAAACAGAAGATTTGTTGGATATCCAACAAAATTTTGAACCAGAATCCGAGGCAGGTGGCGCTCTTCCTGAAGAAATCAAGAATCTTTTCAATGCCATGGCAAAAGCTAAAATGTAAGACCAAAAGTATGCAGAAAAAATGTCTTCCTATAGATGTCCAAGTAATTTGGTCAAAGAGGTTGCAAAAGTCAATCCTGATATATGGGGAGTCATGGATAGAAGCAGTAAATCTGTTGATCTCAAAATACAAAAAGAAAGAAAGAACATTGTATGCTGCTGTTTATGCTTTATCACCAGTAGCAACCAAATGTTTCCAGTCAAAGGACATGGAATTAAGAAATTTAAGCCAGAAGCTGATGCAGCAGGGCTAGTTCAGAAAGCCGTTCATGACATCATGACACTAACATGGACTGCAGAGTGAAAATAATTTCTGCCCCAAATTTTGACAGGAAATATAAAAAATTAGCTAACAGTGAAATTCCTGTGTCAAAGTACCTTTCTGGTGACGACCTGCAGTCAGAAACAAATTCCATTGACTCTACCTCACTGGGGAGAAATTTTTCAGACAAAAAACTTCAGTCAGTTCAGTCAAACCAAAGGCAGATAAATGAGCAGAGGTATGGGGTCAAAACCAACCAAAGTCCAGAACTGAAGAGCAAGCAGGTGACCAGCAGATTAGTTAGCTGGAGCTCATCAAATTTAGACATCAGCATTGAAAAGGTTTTCAAAGCAGGCAATTGCACGGTTCCTCCCAGGTGGAAAAAACTAACTTCTGAGGACTTTGTTTTAAAAATGGTCTCAGGAGCAAATATTCCTATTGTGGATTACAAAGGCTTATGCCATGAGGTAGCTCTTCAAGACGACATCATAGGATATCAGCTTGGTGCTGAAATACAGAAGTTACTAGATATGGGTGTTACTGAAAAGTCTAGACATGAAAAGGCTGAAGTAATTTCCCCTATTTTTCTGGTGCCTAAACCTGACAGGTCAAAAAGACTTATATTAAACTTTAAAAAGTTCAAAGAGTCTGTTCAATACGAACATTTTAAAATGATGAGAAAAAAAATGTTGGATGGCATCTGTAGATTTGAAGAACGCCTACTAATCAGTACCTATAAATATAAAAATTCAGAAAACTTTAAAAATTCTTCTGGCAAGGAACACTATAATTATAAAATACCCATTTTCTGGATGGACTGTGTAACTGTCCAAGGTACTTTACCAAACTGATGAATCCTGTTTATGCATGTTTACATTCACAGGGCTTCCTTTCTGCATTTTTTACAGAGCGTGGTGGCCAAAACCGTCTCCTTGATGGCTGCGTCCATCACATACAGAAAAGTCAATATTAAAACCCTGCAGAAAGATAAAATACCTAGATTTTTGGCGAGATTCTCAGGAAATAAATATGACTCTACTCCAGGAAAGAAACAGCATAAGTCAATGCTTGTAAACCTTTAAGGCAAAAGTCCAGGTTAACGATCGGAGAACTGACTCAAGTAATAGGTCTGCTAGTAGCAGCTTTTCCACCCATGTTGTGGGGTCCCATGTATTACAGACAACTAGAAGCTGTTAAGAAAAAAAGCCATTAAAAGTCAGTAAAGGTGATTTTGAACCCCTGGTGGTCCTTACTGAGGATGCAAAAAAAAAACAAAACAAAGAAATTACAATGGTGGGTGGATCATTGTCACGTGTTGGGGTCTGGTGGGTCAAGGAGATTGCACCATAGATTCCAGGTGTGATCCATCCTCGACTCTCCGGCCCTAATTAAGGTCTAGTATCCCTTGTTCAAGCCGCCATCTAGCTGCTCACGTCATCACCAGCCCAGGTTCGGTCCCTGTTCACACTTATGATCAGGGGTGCTGGCCCTAGAAGCCAGGGACAAAGGTGTTACTTACCCTGAGGCACAGCTGGGAAGAGACGAGCTCTAGTGCAGCTGTCAGGCTGACCAGGTGTGGTTTAGTTTGTACAGGGGAGGATTACGTATCTGGAGGAAGCTGCTGATGCGTAGTATCGAGCACAAGGGGCTTTGATGTAGCCGAGAGGTGTAAACAACCAGGAAGGGGAGGGGGTAGCTATGTCCACTCTAGGTGTCCACTTAGGGGCGCGTTCTAGTAGTTGACAAGGGGTGTGGCTTCTACTGTCTCTGGCCTGATTGGTTGATATGTGTAACCATCTTGACGACCACGTGTGTGAATGAAAGAGTCTATGGATGAAAGTTGAGAATAAAAGGACTGGTTTAGACCGTCAACTTATCTTCCGCCAAACTATCTTGCAAGAGGGCATCTTCCACCCAAGAGCGCATCTTCAGCGAAATCTACAGTGAGGGCATCGTTAGCCTGAACTCCTGTAAAGAAGAGCTGCTGTGGGGAGACGTACATGTCTTGTGGTATGAGTCTGCTGAAGGCTGAAGGATTCAGCTGCAGAATCGAGGTGTCTCGTTCTACTGGACGTGTGGAAGTCTAGTAGCAGCGGCACGTGGCTTGAGTAGACCAGTTGCATACCGCAAGGGACTCTGTGAGGGTGTTGGATACCTCCAGACTGGTGCGAGACTCTAGCACATGCTCCTCTGCTGTGGGAAAACCTCTACGCTGACCGGACGGGAGAGGACTGCAGAACGTAAAGGAGGGAGACCGAGGACCACGGAAGCAGGGGGCGAAGGTCCAGCCTTACAAGGAGGCTGCCTGTAACCGAGCTCTTGGGGTGAACTTCAGGGGGCTGTGTGTCCGCCTTTGGGAAACGTCATATCCTCTGTGGCATGTGTGATCGTCAGCATCAAAGTCTGCTGTTACGTGGAGGTGTTCAAGAGGTCTTCAGGGTATCTACTGGTGAACATATCCAAGGAAGGATGCTCCAACTTACAGACTGTCGTGCGGACTGTAAGAAGCATTCGGGAACGAGTGTTGTGTTCTGTGAGTGTTGTGTATCACGTGGTCATTCTTTTCTCGTAAGCAAAGGCGAGAGTGAGGTACGTGGTTTGTCATTGTGTTTAATGGCGAGGCGGGTGATGTAGGTTGGTATTAGATGTTATAGTAGACCTAGCTCAAACAGAAGGAAATTGCGGGACCCCTCGAGTTGAAACAAGTTGTAATACATATTGTCTTGATTGTAAATACTCGCTGTTTATATCAACAATACATTCTTCTTTTTTTGTGTTCACTGTATTACGGTATTTTGTTCTTTATGGGAGACTGTAGGTGGTGGGGGCTCGGCCATATGATTAAGAAATCATATTAATTAACTTTAGTAATACAGTGATAGTTCCACCTACGCACGTCACACTCTTGACAGTGGTCGTGAAAGCGAGCAGAGCAGACGACCCATCAAGAGCAAAAAGAAATCTCCCAGTTGTGACAATCATATCGATTGTTTCTATCTGTTGGAATTCTCTGATCCTGAAATTGAAATATGTACTGATGCATCCAAGCAAGGCTATGGAGTATCAGGTAAAAATCATGAAGTAGGTGTTAGATGGTCCAAAAAGAAAAGTAAGCTACACATAAATGTGCTAGAACTACTAGCAGTTGAATATGCCCTCAAATGTTTTAGACATTTGGTCATTGGAAAGCATGTAAAGACAATGTGTGACAATGTGTGTGCTATTATGTGCCTTAAAAATGTGGGAGGTTCTCATTCTTCTGTGTGTAGCAGTGTGACTAATAAGATTTGGACCTGGTTAAAAATCAAAATATATGGCTTCCTGTCTCATATTTACCTGGAAAATGTCGACTTGTTGTCCATCTAATTCCCACTTGGCTCAGTCATTTATGTTGTACCTTTATTACCCCAAGCTGCGGTCACATGTTTTCTTTTTTGAATTTTTATTTTAAAATTCTTGGACTTTTCTGATTCTCAAGGACCTATACAGACCCTGTATGTGTCCATTTAATGTTACATGAAACCATCTTATGACTTGAGTAATGACCCTATAGTAATTAGGCTAATTATGTAATTAAGTAATGTGTGTGTAATCCTACTTTAGACTAAGCTTAACCCGTTCTCAACGTGCGTCTTACAATGCACGACATCGCTGAAATTTCAGCGTTTGGGCGATTTTTACCGATTTTCGAAAAATTGTAACAAAAAACCTATTAAAGTTAAAAGTATCACTCAAACGTTGTTAGAAAGATAAATTTAAGTAGAAAAAGATTTTTCCTGCCCGAAATCCGTCCGTTGCTGACGCTTTGTGGAAGACTGTGTTGAATTACGTAACCAAGGTGACGTAAGACAGTTTTGAAAAAATCCCACTGACATGAAACACTCGCCGATTACAGCCGTTTGCAGCACTTGTAATCCATAAAACGTTGTGGAAATTATCCATAAATGCTAGGGGTTTCCCACGAAACAGCTGGTATGGTTTTCAAACAATTCCAAGGCTTTTGCGGCACTTAGACGAAGATGGCGACCGACCAGACATTTTTTTTTCCCTGCTAATGAAGTGGCGTGCTCAAGAGAATAAAACGTGCAAATGGCGTCTCCTTCCGTCGTTCAAGGGAAGAAACTCTACAGAGATATGATTCTAGAAAAACACCAGTGACTTCCCTTGCCAGCAAATCGGTTTTTTTTGTCAAAAAATTCTTTTTGCAGCACCTGCAGCATCCGCTGGCCAGCCAGTGCAAGGGTCGCAAGCATTTATATACTTTACACCAGCCAGCTAGTGCAGAGGGGGCAGTGGGTTAACAGGACTAATGACCCCATGTACTAGACTGTAAATATAAACCTGCTTAAATTTAGACTAAAGCATCCTATGAGCCACTATGACCCAAGTTATTATAAGCCTATCAAGACCATTTTGAGCCTGTTGATTATTAGGCTACAGCAGCCTTTGAATCTATTTGCTGTCACACTCAAAATTATCTTAGTCCTTCCCTGTGGCCTAGGCATGCCAGAATATTTTATTATTCAGCAAGGAGAAATAAAATCAAGTTGTCAAGTGAAAACAGAATGTTTTAAAAAAAACTGCCTTCACCAAACTAGATCCAGAAAGCATGATTGACCATACAGATACTGAATATACGTTCACCGCCATGCTCCCAACATCTCTCTACCTCCGTCAGGACGCCACTGATGGCAGGCAGACGTGCGGGGGGATCCTCCACACCACCCGTATCAACCTGCTCTGTTTCTGGTCTCTTCCAGTCCCCATGATCACTGCTCTGGCACGCTCCCTGAAGACCTGATGGAGAGGTCACCTTCCTTTCACATGCAGGGTAATGTCTCTGACGATACTGAGAATTCGAAAAGCAGCGAAAAGGTTGTGAAATTTCGTTTGACTTGGGGTACACTTGAAGTGAAGCATAATTTTCTCTGTAAGACTGATTAGAAACTGCCCCAACAGGCAAGGAGCAAAGTGAGCTTGGCTTGCTATGTGTTAGTCTGTCGTAATTGACATACAATTCTGATTGGTGGAAAATGACATCAGCTTGCCTGTCTCTGAAGATGTCTTCACACACATCACTGAATTCATAAACAGGTAAGTTCGAAGCCAGACTGTGAAGGCTGCACTCTCCAGGCTCTTCCTGCGATGTGTCTGAATCTCTCTTGCCACGAGGCTTAAAGCCAGACATGCTTTTAGTTGCTTCCCATTGCTGGAACATGAATGATGAAAATACCTCAATGAGTGGAACAAATACGTTGCTGGAACACAAACCATAGAAGACACAGAAGTACTAGATATATTGATATCTAACATAAAAGACAGAATGAGAAATCCAGAAATAATTAGCGGAACACAAAACAAAAACCGAGAAATTTTTATGGGTCACAGAAAAGACAGAAATATGTTCCTGGAAAACAAAACATAGAAATACAGAGAAATACTGAAGCATGTACATCACACACAAGAAAGCAATAAGTGGAATACAAAACCCAGGAATCCACTGCAATATTGATATATCACAGAAAAACTAAAAATTATAAAACAGCCATCAACATTTTGGACCATACCCCCTTCTTTAGGATGACCCCAACAGATAACAATAAATAACAACAAAATGGGTCAGCTGACAGAGACGCTGGTCCCCCACGGTTGGTGGACAGAAAAAAGAGTGGGGCAGGGGACAGTGCATGGGAAGTAGAGCATGCTACGCTACCAATAAGCAGCTAGAAGACCTACAGCCAATAGAATGGTGTGTCCTATAGGGGCTGGTGAAAGGGGGGGGAGGTAAGGGGAAAGAGGTGGGGGGGTTACAAAGAGAAAGGGGGAAGGGAGTGAATAAGTACTTTCCATCCTGTGGGGGACATGCTGCCTAAATGCCCAGATAGGACATGCCATTTTATTGGCTGTAGGTCTTCTTGCCACTGATTGGTGGCATAGCATGGTCTACTTCCCACGCAGTGTCCCCTTTCGCCACACTTTTTTCCTGTTCAGTGACAGTGGAGGACCAGCATCTCTGTCAGTTAAGTGACCCCTATTATTTGTTATTTGTTTGTTCTGTCCTGAAGAAGGGGCCATGCCCCAGAACACTGACAACCTCATCCTGTCTAAGTCTCGCTTGTCTAAGTTCTCTTTGTTGTTACCTTATTTCCCCAAGCAGCAGTCACCTGTTTCTTTTCTAAAAATTATATATCACTGTGGAACACAGAACCTACAAACACAGAGAACTATGGATATTATTTTATTGCCCCTGCAAGAGGCAGACAGATTTTACTTTCAGGGCATAATTGCAATGTAACTCTATTCTATTTCTACATCTGTCATGGGACAGTCTACAGGACTATTGGTAAAAACTTTTATCAAGAAGCACATTAGTAAATTCTGCTGCTAGGAAAGTTCCTTTGGTCTTTGCCTAACTTACGGATTAAATTTTAAGCCTGCTGCCATAAAACTGATAAAGAAAAGGGGCTTTGTAGATCCTTCTTCAGGTCTAGCTCTGTGACATGCACATACATCTAGTGCAATATATACCTATACACTTGTCTATGGAGACACGCTGACCTTGGCAACCCATGATGCCACTCAGCAAGAAGCAATGTCAGTAACCCTAGGACTAGAATGGACAAATCCCATTGCAGCTGTCCCTGCACTGTAATTTTTTTCCAGAAGTAATGTTGCCATTACAGAAAGATATAATACAGCAAAAGATTCTGAAACTGGGCAACAATGTCCTGACAGCATTTATAGCAAGTATGACAGGCAGGTCTATGATAGTCTAATAATGTCAAGTAATAAAGTCTTACGTAATTTTTTAAAACTTATTTAATGCAATTTCTTGGTTTCAAACTCCTGGAATGAAGGACTAGTTTAGTACATAGTTTTCTTGTATCTGACAAGTTTTCTCAAAAAGTTGTATTAAAATTTTGCCCATGGGGGTGGGGGGTGGGGGGTGGGGGTGGGGAGAGAGTTCTGTTTCTTTGCTTTCATTATTCATAATAGTACGCACAAAATATAACATCATTGATAATTGGCCACTGTACCTACTACGGCAAGTGTTGAGAACAGTTTTTTCCTCTAGCTACCACGTACTGACAAATAACAGTTCACACACAGAAGTCTCAGGGAAGATTCTGCACTTTGGGTGCTGCACCCGTGATGGTACATTTTTTCCTATGTTTTCAACCCAGGTCATATGGTTTTCGTGCTTAATCCTCTCTAGAGGTCAAAAAAGGAGAGTGATATGTTTGCTCCAACTTATGTAAGTAATCAGAAATGTTGATTCCAGCAGGAGCATGCCATTCGCATTTTATGTATATGTATCAGCTTCTTAAGTCCATGGACCTGGTGAGATAAGTGCTTTATGCATCACTCTGCTTTACATTGATGAGACAGAATGCACACTCAACAGCCGCTTCAAAGAACATTTAGCAGATACAAAGTGTAACAGAAACATCCCCAGTTGCACAACATTTCAACCACAGCTCTTGATAACACACAATCGGGGATAATTTACACACAAAAATTCTAGCATGGCACAGTAGATTTGCAGGTTAACACCTGCTTTTTTACGAAATTACCTCAGATTTTAGGCTAGAGGGTCAATTTGACCCTTGGATTTAAAAAATTCCAGAAGCACTGTTTCAACACACCCACACACACAGCAGACTACATGAGGGTCTATCATGTGACAGATAAAAGGTGACTCCACTGACTGCAAAAGCATGGAGTCCTACTTCATCTCCCAATTTGGGGCTATGGTGCCTACAGATATGAACTTAAAATACTGAACCACCTTCTCATTTGGCCACCTCTTTTTAACCCACTTTTAGTCCTCTGTTTGTCTCTCTCCGTTTTAGCTCTATTTTTCCTTTAATAAATAACCCCCTTTGCAACTAACCTCTGCCCTACCCCTCTCCACCACCCACCCCTTTCTCCTCCCTTGCTACCTGCCAGGCGATTGGCTACTACTGCAGAGAAGGGCCATGATCTGATTGGGCTGGACAGCCCATGCGCCACATCTACTAAAGCTAAGTCTTTTTCTTCTGTTTTCGTTGTTGTTTTTTCGTTGTTTTTGTGTTGTCCTGACGAAGGGGTAGTGCCCCGAAACATGTAGATTGTCTTCGTCTTTGTCATGTCTTAGCTTGGTCCAGTTCCCTTGTTTTAAATTTATCAGCTCTTTGAAAGTCTATGGACCCAGTATTTTATTTATCAGCTTTTTGTACGTCTATGAATCTGGTGAGATAAGTTTTTTATGTATGGGTGCTGGACCTAGTAAGATAATTGTTTGATCAATTTATTATCAAATCTTTGGAAGTCTATGAACCTGATGAGATAAGTGTTTTATGTATGGGCTCGTTGGAAGTCTATAGACCAAGTGAGATAAGTGTTTTATGTATCAGCTTTCTGGAAGTCTATGGATCTGGTGGGATAACTATCTATGGACCTGGCAAGATGTTTTATGTATCAGCTTTTTGGAAGTCTATAAATCTGGTGAGATAACTGTTTTATGTATTGGCTCTTTGGAAGTCTATGGACCTGGTGAGATAAGTATTTGTCCATCAATTCCATCATGGAGTCCATGGTTATGTTCTGCTTGAATTTTAAAAATACTATTTAAAAAAACCTCCCTTGAACAAAATCTGACAAACAATTGTTGTTTTTAATTAGCCACAATTTATGACCTTTTATCACGCTGTCCTTGTTTCAAACACTGAAATTTCTTCGAAAATGACATATCTCCCTTGTCCCATAAAACCTAATGTTAGTATTGTTTTGGTAGTGTTGGTAGATCTTTCCACACTCAATAATAACAAATTAATAAAATAATGTAACTCAGATCATTGTACAGAAGTCTATGGACCTGGTGAGATAAGTGTTTTTATGGACCTGGTGAGAAGTGTTTTATCTTTTATGTAACAGATCTTTGGAAGTCTATAGAACTGATAAGTGTTTTATGTATCAGATCTTTGGAAATCTATCATCCTGTAAATAGTACTCCTTCTTTATATTACCACCACTTTAAAAACTTTACTTTAAGTGATTAACAAATTTAAATGACAGGCTAACGATGTGACCCTGGGCTTTCATCCCATATCACTGTTCTCCAAAGCTGGTGAGAAATGCAGGCGCCTAAGGCACTTGCACTGACGCACGTGTGCATTCAGCTGTTTTGAGAAGCGGTGCTTTTTCTGCACAACGAGGTACGTTTTGCTATTACATGGATGAACAGCCTGGGATCCTGCTATGCTCGCACCCAGTTGTTTTATGTAGGCCATCTGCAGAACTCTCTGCTGAGAACATTGTGGGGTCAGTGTTGTTTGAAACAGTGACTATGAACTTCTCGCAAGTTAAAAATAAAGTAAAAGTTATATTAACGAGTCAGTAAAATAATTAGCAGAATCACTTACCTCAACCAATGTCTCTTTGTAGCACAGACGATGGTAGGTCACAAAAAAATTTACAAAAGAACTGATTTTGTTCAACCTTTGTCAGATGCCGTTTCTTCAATTATTGCATTGTACTTCGAAAAGATTAATGCTTCTTGCAGATTTACCCCATTATTTTCTCCTGCTGCAAATTGTGTCCAAAACACAGCAAACCAAGCAAAACTGAACAAACTGATGTCTGATGTGGCAAAGAAATGTTTTTGTAGCTGCTCCCTGAAGTTCAGCCTCAGGATGTGTGCCTTTGATGACAAAACCTGCTACCCCTTTCAAGTATCCAATTTTGAACCAACCCAAGCCAAAAACTAATCTTTCGGAGCTATCCCATTGGCAATTATAGGAGTATCAAATTTTAACACAAATTGTACGCACAAGTCCATTTTCTTCATATTCTTTCTGTGTATCATAAGTGTACATTGCCTGAAATCACTGTAAACTTTTTACGAACATCGGCAGTGTGGTGCGCACATTTCTGTGGCTAGTCCTCTGCATAGAATCCCTATGGTCCTCGATCGTTCCACCCACCTCCCAGTCCCCACTTCCGAGAGAACGTACGTGCTTTTCGAACAAGCATAAAATTTTAAATAAAACAATTCAGAAGGCAAAAAAATAAATAAATAAAAACAAAGACGCCGAAAATGGAGTCAGTCCGTACCGTCATTGTGCCCAACTCCATTTTGTTGCTACGTCGAAGAAAGATTGGAAAAGTTCGTAGAAATTAACTTTTGTTCAGCATGATGGTTATGTTGTTGAAGACATGTTTTGACCGAGTGCTGTACGTCCTGCGGGTAGCTTCACGTAACGTGAACCTTATGATCAAGTTAAGGCACATATAGGGAAAATGGTCGCCTCCCTCCACATCATGTTAAGACAATAAGACATTCAAAGGAATGCTAGTAGTAGTAGTCTTTCTTCGTCATCTATATAAAGAATAAGATGTTCCAGATGTTTTTGAATAATTATTTTTTTAATTGGTATCTGTAACATCTCAAGATGATTTAAGATGATGAAGACAGTCTTTGTAAAGGATTAATTCAGGAACTGCACATTGCAAATCTGAACTCATTTAAAGAAAAGTCGTCATTATCAACACAATAACAATTAACGAAAGTCCGAAACCTGAGTGAGGGTGCGAGGGGGGGGGGGAACAGACGTGGACAGTTAAGTGTGTTGGGTACGAGCACTGCGCGAGAGGAGCATATATATGCAGCAGCTCGGAGGCTGGGAGGTTAGAGTTCGTACCCCGCTTGCGTCATACGTGAGACTGCAATCTCTGAATCTGTAGTAAATGCATGTAAATGCACTTTCTTTGCGACGGGATGCAAAGTAACAAAACCCAACCGTCCGCGGTTACTGTATATTGGTCGAACATTGAACCTACCTGAGCAGCTGTGCATGATATTGAATCTATATTTTGATATTACATTGAAAGTGCAAATAGGTGCACAGTATCAAATTATTCAAGCGTTTTCATGTAGTAGGAACCATACCTGGATTCAGCATTGTGAAATACACTGTATCTGAATTGTGTTTGCTCATACTGGGCTAAAACACGCTTGCAGGGTGGCTTGATAATGGCTTAGTGTAATACTGGAAGTGCAAACAGTCGATGGACTTTTACAGGCAGACACTAGAGAGCATATACTCAGTATATGGATACTCCAGTAATACTGGATTTGTTGGTCCATTCTGGCTAAGTGTAAGCTCTCATTGTGGCAGGGTAATAATCATATTACCAGACAATGCAAATACTGTACCCTAAATTCTTTAAATACTTCACAGAAAGAGTATCTTTTTCATCTGTGTCTGGTGAAATGCAGCAGATGCTGCTGAGGGCTAGATCGATCATGGCTATGGGGTGTGGCCCTGTGGTGAAAGGTGAAAAAAAAAGTCAAAGGCAAAAAACATCAAGGAGAAGAGTCAAATGTTTCTAAATCACTTTTTAAAACATTTTTACAACCACAAGAAAAAAGGTTAAGGTCACTGTTGTCTTACGCCTCTGAACATTCTGTACAAAATTACAGTCAGTATAAGATAGTTATTTTCAACAGTTTAAGATGTTCAAAGTAACTAAGCGGGTAAGTTTACTAACAAACCTTTAACTTCACATAACCAAATACTAGAAAGTTTTTCTTTAGTCACATGGTTTCACTATTTGAAATAAATTACCATCTAATGTAAACAAATCCTAAAAATATTAACACACTCAACAACCTTCTAGAGTGCACCAGCATTTCATGTAGATAAAAATTTAATCTTCTCTTCCTTAACCTTTTACACTGCCTTATAAAACACAAAATGAGATATAAAAATTGAAAAACCCTTGCTTAGTAAATCCTAACCCACTGTTATAATTTTTGTGCATATTATACTTTGTTCATGTTTTAACATGAACAAGAAAGCCTTAAATTGTATGCAGTAGACCAAAGTCTGTCAGGGGAGAAAATGGGTAAGATCAAAGATGTTGAGGATACCTGTACAATTTTGGGTTGAAATGCACAGATTTCACTATTATGTTGTTATTTGTTTATTTATATATGTAAGGATACTAGTTTGGTTCTAAAAATATTTAATCGTATAAATTTTCTGTATTTATATGACCTTTGTTGACTGATCTATACTTCTGTTACAAGCAAACAGTAGTGCCAAGTTGTTTTTTGGGGAAGTGCTTCCACCTTGCGGTGATTTCGCACTGAAGGGGAGGGGAGATGGGTGAGGGGAAAGGGAAGGGGTCTGTGGTTTGGTGTCCTGGACTGGTGGTGGCTACGTGTGGTCCCGCTGGCTGGCCTCTCTCCTGGTCACTGATGATGGCTTGAGTACCTGGAGTGGTGGAGTTTTCGCTGGTCAGATCTACCGCCGCTGCATCCCTACATTCTTTTATCTCTACCGCTAAGGTGCTATGTGTTATATTAGTTTACTTTGATGTAGTCTGTTTTAATTTTTAGTGTTTTACTGGTATCCTCTGTCCTATAGCTTATTTGCTGTTTTTAGCTGGTTAATTCCCATTTTGATTTTGTATTGCTTAGATATATCTAACATCTGGGTGGGCATTAACTACCTGCATTGTCAGTTCCATTATGTGTTGTCTTATATTTCTTGGAGAGCTAAGAGAAGATTTTAGGTTTACTACTAGATTAAGATTTTGCATAGCATTTTTTAGCTCATCTCTTTCCTGACTATTTAGGCTACATTCTAGCAGGACATGTGGTGTACTAAGTCTGTCTCCACAACTACAGGTTACTGGGTCTTTACGGTTAAGATGGTATTCTCCACTTAGTCTCATTCTGGCTATCCTACTTTGGTTGCATCTGTTGGAATGGAACAATACTAGTTCGTTACCTGGTAGTTCTTCTAATTCTCTCCTGGTGCCTTTGGCTTCCTTTTTATACTTTTCTTCCCACTGTATTTTAGTTGCTGGTCTGAGGGCTATTTTTCTCTCCTCTAGCTGCTCAAACGGGTACGTTAGTGGTTGGGTTGTCTTTTATTGCCATTTTAGCTAGCCAATCTCCTTCCTCATTTCCTTTTATTCCTACGTGTGATGGCACCCAGATAAAGTTTATTTGGATTCCTATGTTATGGAGTCTATTTAACAAGGTTAGAATTTCATACATTATGTCCATTCTTTGGGAAGACTGGTTTTGAAGAGCCTGAAGTGCTGACAGGGAGTCAGAGACAACTAGGAAGGATTTTTCCACTGTAGCTTTTCTAGTTTGTAGTGCTGTCAACCTTAGGGCAGTGCGTATTGCCATGACCTCTGCTGTAAATATTGATGTGTGGTTTGCATGCACACACTCAAAAATGCCTCTCTGGACCCTACACCCACCACAGATCAACACGGACCTCACAGTTTTCAACAATGAAAGCCAGCTCATCAAAATACTAAATTCAGGCAAAAACTTAACACTACCTACAAGGACCACCCTCAGATATATATATATATAGATGGGTCACATGACCCAACATTCCACTTAACAGGAATAGGAGTCTATGGACCCAAAATCACCAATATTGCAGCCGAGCTACCAAACCACAGATGTTGCTTTTGGAGGTTGAAACGTAACTGGTTCGATGCCCATGACGGCTTCCGATTTGCGTGTGTGTGGAGAGAAGGATGGGGCTTAGAGGTTAGGGCTTAGTATTGAAGGGGATGGCTCCTGTTTGCATTCTGAAGCCTTTGTCTTCCCGATAAGAGACTTACATTCCGATTCCAGCTTGTACCGCGTGCGCGGCTTCGGGATAAACACGTTATCAAATCAGGGGAGACTAGTCATATAGCTTTGCCTCGAAAAATGGCTACGGCTTGTGAGAGACTCGATGAACTGGTAAAAGAGTATCTCCTTTATCGTGGGTTTACTGCTACAGTGAAGGTTCTTGATCATGAAATGAAACACGACAAGGACAAGGGACTGAGAGTAAGTGTTAAGCTTAGGCCTTGTGCAGCTAGAGAATCTGTGACCGGGTTGCTGTTATTTGTTAATGCCGCAGTACACAGCTCCGAAGTCCATTCACTGATTCAGTGATTCACCATTCGTCCATTGTCTCCTCCCCCTTCCCTAATTCTCTCCTTCCCGCGGCATAGGGGCGCGCGCGCGTGTGCCTGAGACTCTTTGGATTCAGTAGAGATGATATATAAGTAATACTATTTTTACTTAATATTATCCTTTTGACCTTTTCCCACCCTGACCTGACTGGCACCGGTAGGGTGTTTTCGGTGTCCTAATGATCCAGGGAGCTTTGCCGGCAGGAACTCGGTTTCCTGGCAGAGCCTCCCAAGTCGGACAGGTCGAAAGCCAGGGACCAGACAGAGACCACTCACTGGGTCTTGCAGACTTGGGGGTTGGGCGTAGGGCTAACATGTCAGTCACTTAAAGAAAAGTGTTACCGAAACTTGCACAAGATATCGCAAAAGCTCACACTGTTCAAGAGGGTTGAGGCAGGAGACTGACAGTATGACCATTGCTGGTCAAAGCCACATGGAAGTCAGCAGCGTGAAAACAATCCTCTTGGACACAACAACCAAACTCAACATTGGAACGTGCAGTGTAAGAACCAAACAGCACAAGTCATAGAGGAAATGAAGAACTACAGGCTCCTTATACTTGGCATCAGTGAATGCACATGGACAAACTTTGGAACCTATACATCATCAGGAGAGACTATACTCTTTTCTAGAAAAATCAATAATCGCCACTTGGCTGGAGTAGCACTCATTCTAAAGAACAAGTCAAAAACACCCTCATGGAGTGAGGTTCCAGGTTCCAGTCAACGAAAGACTGATGAGAGGAAGGTTCAGCAGGAAACACTGCAAGCTGATGGTGATTCACTTTTAATTATGCGCCCACCAATGATGCAGATGCTGAACCAAAAGAGAAAGAAGACTTTTACAACATTCTGCAAACAGAGGTTGAGAAGACACCCACACATGACGCCCTGATTGTTATGAGAGACCTCAACACAAAGGTAGTCACTGACAACTGTGGCAGAGAGACGGCAATGGGACCACATGGATGCAGTACAGTGAACAAAAATGGCAAACTCCTGACTGACTTCTGCAGCCTTAACAACCTTGTGATTGGAGGGATATTGTTTACACGCAAGACCATGCACAAAGTGACATGGATCTCTCCAAATGGCTGTGATGAGAACCAGATAGACCACATCATGATCAACAGCAAACGGTGAAGATTGCTTCTGGGTGCTCGTTCTTGCCATGGTGCAGATGTTGACAGGAACCACTATCTTTTATAAGCAACAGTGAAGCTGAAGCTCAGGGAGATCAGAATAAATACCAGACCCCCATCAGAACCACTTTAGAAGACCCCACTACAGCCAAAGCCTTCTCCCTAGAACTAAACGGGTTCCACTACAGCCAAAACCTTCTCCCTAGAACTAAACGGGTTCCACTACAGCCAAAACTTCCCTAGAACTAAACGGTTCCACTACAGCCAAAACTTCCCTAGAACTAAACGGGTTCCACTACAGCCAAAACTTCCCTAGAACTAAACGGGTTCCACTACAGCCAAAACTTCCCTAGAACTAAACGGGTTCCACTACAGCCAAAACTTCCCTAGAACTAAACGGGTTCCACTACAGCCAAAACTTCCCTAGAACTAAACGGGTTCCACTACAGCCAAAACTTCCCTAGAAATAAACGGGTTCCACTACAGCCAAAACTTCCCTAGAACTAAAGAACAGCTTCCAACTGCTTTAGGAAGACAACTGTGACCATGGCCAGATCTTAGAGGTGGGGCAGCATCAACCCTGCCTACACACACGCCAGCATCAACCCTGCCTACACACAAGCCAGCATCAACCCTGCCTACACACACGCCAGCATACAACCCTGCCTACACACACGCCAGCATACAACCCTGCCTACACACACGCCAGCATCAACCCTGCCTACACACACGCCAGCATACAACCCTTGGTGTCACACACAAAGAGTGGATTTCGTGCACCACCTGGACACATGTACGAGCCTGCAAAAAACTGAAGAGTCAAATAAGCAGACCAAATCAGAGAGAATGAAAGAGACTCAGAATCCAGTGAGATGAACTGAACAAGCTATTGAAAAAGTCACCAAGGAATGACAGAAGAAGACATATGGATGAGTTGGCAAGAGCAGCTGAATTATCTGCTGCAAAGCAAGAGCTGAGCCTTGCTTACCAGATCACCAAACAGGTGTGCATTTACTCAGGCATAAGAAACAACATCCCAGTAAGAAGCAAAGATGGAAAGCTGCTTAGCAATAAGCAAGACCAAGACAAAAGATGGACAGAACACTTCAGTAAGGTTCTTAATTGACCAGATTCTGAAATGCCACCTGACATTTCTCTTGCAAATACTGTTTGCACGTTCTCACCCACACAGAAAAAAACTGGGACTTGGCAGCAATATACAGATATATATATAAATAAATCCCCAGTCCATCTCCCCTACACCATCTTAATTATCCATCTCTCAGTACAATAATAACAGCTATAAGACTACACTAATATGACAGAAAATAAAGATGGCAATCTCCACACTTCAAAACAACAAGGCTACAGGAGTTGACTCATTGAATGCGTAACTTTTCAAAACTCATCCTGATCTCAAAAGCTGATCTCTTTGGATCCCTTTTCTCCCAGGTCTGTGAAAAAGGAAATCCCAACAGAATGGGCAGTAGGACAAACTTCCAGAGAAAGGTGAGCTGACTGATTGCAGCAGCTGGAGAGGCATTACACTTCTTTCCACTCTGAAGAAGATATTCAGTAAAATTATTACTGGAAGACTACCAACAACTGTCAACAGTCTGCAGCACCTAGAACAAACAGGATGCAGAAAAGAAAGTGGCAACGCAGAACAAATCTTCACACTGCGAAACATCCTTGAATAATGCAATAAATGGCAAAGGATAATCTACATCAACTTTGTTGACTTCAAAAAAGCATTTGACAGATACATCAAGAATGTCTTTGGAGGAGTCTCTGCCACTGTGGCATTCTCATGAAAATGGTTAACCTAATTGAAATGTTCTATAAAGACTGCATATGCAGTGTGGGTAACTCCTCGGAGGAGATAACAGTAAAGTCTGGAGTATGACAAGGCTTTGTCCTATTACCATTTCTTTTCACTATTTGCATTGAACGGGTAATGAAGATGACAACAACACGTGGGTATCAGGTGGACTCCGTTCACCGCATTCTCATTAGACGATCTAGACTTTGCAGATGATCTTGCCCTGATATCCCAAACCTCTGAATAGATGCAGAAAAAAGCAAATCACCTAGAGCAGATTGCAAAGTCACTTGGCCTCGGTATTAAGACGTCTAAAACTAAGATGAAGCTTGGCACAGAACCCCAGCAGTTTACCAGCAAATAAAAAATGTCAGCAGTTCTTCTATCTAGGCAGCGTGATAAACATTCAGGGTGGGACGGACGAAGACATAAAAAACACACCTTGGCAAAGCCATGACAGCTTTTGCAAGATTGCAACATCTTTGGCGATTGCCCACCTACTCAAAAAACACAAAGCTGAGAATCTACCAGAGCATCGTTCTTTTTGTTCTGTATGGAGCAATGCATACTATCAAACAAGACACCAGCAGACTCTCAAACTTCCGTAACACCTGCCTGAGAAGAATGATGAAGATCCACCGGCCCACCACCACAACAAACACAATCCTGTATGAAAACACCAACATGGAAAACA
>SMGT01015907.1:0-47469 GCA_004794575.1 Lanistes nyassanus | reverse complement strand
GGCTCTACTAGAGTACAGAAGTCGGACCCGCCACTTACGGGCAGCCGCCCAGAGACGCTTTTTCCTGTCCTTGAAAGCTGGCCGCACGCGAGACATCTCCAAGAGCAGCATCTCGCGCTGGGGTTACACCGTCGTCCAGCGGGAGTATGCCTCCATGGCGACACGGGGGGGATCAGACTCACCTCTCCCCCTCTCCGCCAACTGGCCACATGAAGTTAGGGCGTGGGCTGCTACACTTGCATCACAGTCACACCCTCTACAGGACATCATGCTGGCGGCATACTGGCGGTCGGAAGACCCGTTCATAAACCACTATCTACGGGATCTCTCCGGCCGCCGTGAGGACGGTTTGTTTGGAGTGACAGCGGCAGTTGTCACTCAGCACCTGTGGACAGCACCGTCCTCTTGACCCTGGTAAGTTCTTGGAGGATTCACCCACCTCCTTTTTGTGCTGACTCAGCACTTTGGGTCATGGTACAGTATTGTGACAAGAAAATGCAAATTTCTTATCTAAATTTGTGTTTCTTTAACAATACTTACCATGACCCATCAGAGACCCACCCTCCTCCCCGCTGATGGTTCTGTCTGGCAAGAGAAAGTCAGCTTAACCTGTCAGTGAGCTGTGCGCATGGGGAGCTCAGCGTATGCGCATGCGCGGAGGGGTCTTACCAGGGTTGCCTGGGTGGGTTTTTGTTTTTAGGGTGCGATTTGGGGATCGCCAAATGAGAATTTAGCACTTTGGGTCATGGTAAGTATTGTTAAAGAAACACAAATTTAGATAAGAAATTTGCATTTACTTGGCTGCAATGTTCTGGACTTAAATGAGACTACTGCTATGAATTTAATGATCTGGTAGATGTCCAGTTATTTCCAAGACTTTATCAGCATAATAGTTTATACACTTTGTGTTTGTATATATATATATATGTTCAAGCAATTATCTCTCTATTACAGTGAGTAAAGCAAAAGATAAGGGATACGGCTAAGTTAGGTGAGTTTGTGTGGATTTTACCTTGTGGTAGGATGCAGTTTGTTAATCTGTACAACACTTGTGCTGTGCAGCTGAACATAAGAGATGTACATTTACGTTATGAAGATGACCAACTGAACCCTACTTGCCCCTTTGCCTGCGGGATGACTATCAAAGCCCTCAGTGTGCAAAGTACAGACTGCACATGGGTAAGTGCGCAAGGTTTGATGCCCTCTAGCTAATGAGGGATGTTGATGCGGCTGCTTATTACGCTTAGGTACATCTGGAAATGTTTAATTCTGTTGTACCTTTACTACAGAGTTTATTCTTTGCTTGTTTGTTTTAACAAAAGTGTTCTTACCTTCACTGGTATCTTTAGAGCAGATTTCTGACTAGAGTACTATGATTTTCAGGTCCCAAAGTTTGTGAGCAATGACTCGGCAGACATTGTGTACAAGCTGGTGGATCTTCAGGATCTGGGAGTGTACTGCGACACCAACATATCTCTCATTGGAGACTTGATGCCATCCCAACTAGCTGTGAGTCCCACACATGTATATGATTCAACATGTTGAGCAGACATATAGTGCTGTATTAGTCCATAGATAATGAAGCCCGAATGCTAAGAATCCATAACAATGAGTCAGCCATTCATCATTTTGGGGGAAGAGCATGAGGTGAAGTGTTAACTCAATCTATGCTGGCCATCTTGAATGACTATTGACCATTCAATAGGGCCATTTAAGGCTACATGTTAAAAATTGTCAAGAAGTGATCCTCAGCACTACAGACAAAAAACAAACTGATTTTTTAATGTAAACATATGGAGAATAAAATCGTTATTACCTTAGTTTTTGCCATCTTAAATTTAATTAAAATCAAGCAGCAATGATGTAACTGAAATCTGTTTTGCACAAATCTGCCTTATGTACTGATGCGTACTCCAGTTTGATGGCCTGAGGGTGCATGGGAAACCCCGTATATTTCTCTAAGCCAACTTCAATGTATGGTCGAAGAGAAAAGCCTCATAATTCTGAATCCCTGAGCTACACATTAAAAGCCATCTTGTCCCTTTAGCAGCTGGATGGGCAGAACAGGAAATTCCTGCAAATCATAGCTTAAATATAGCTCTGGGGCTCGCCATGGCGCAAATGTATGCTTTGGGGTATCTATGGGGTTAACTGTTGTTCTCACATCAGCTTTATAGTTAACTAATTGCTTGCTGTTTTTGCAGGATGAGCTTCAGAGGGAGATGTTTCGGTCAAAAGACAACCAGTTTAAAGTAAGTGTAAAGAATGTCGAGTCTGTTAATTAAATAGCTGTAGACCAAGTTTCCAATTTAGTTGAATTCTTGGAAGTTTTTAAGGTAGTAACCAGCAGAAAGTGCATTTTCATTGCATCTTGCTTGTTGTGGGCTTTCCGTGAAGTTTATTCTCTAGTGTTTGAAACAGGAGCATGAGTTCATTCTGAAGCCCATCAGTGCACAAGCACACGTCACCCGCAACACTTCGGCTCTGCCACTGAGATCTCCGTCCACTCCTAGAATCACAGTTGACCTCACCCTAGACCAGATGGCATTCTCCCTGGCCACATCCCAGTACCGCAGCCTTCTCTTGTGGCAGAGGGAGTTTTCTTGCCATGAGCGGCGCCGCCGATACAGACAGTTCAGGCCTGTCTGCAGTGTTAGACACAAGTAGGTCTTTCTGTTTCAGCATTAATATTCTGGAGATGTGAGCTTGGACGCACATGTATGCTGATATTTACTTGTGAGACAAAGAGGGTGGAAGTCATGGCTTTTGAAGATGGGAGACGTCCGTTTCTCTGACTCTGTGCTGGTTTTTTTCTTTTCTTTTTTTTTCTTGCTATTTTCTTCCTGTGGAAACTTTCTGTGAAAACTTCCTGAAAAGTTAGACTTGCTCCTCAAAAGAAAATTCTTTCAGAGAGCAGTATAATTTTCCCTCTTTATAAACTTTTTTTTTGTTGAGTAAATGACATGGTTCTAGAAAAGAGAATCACTATAGTTTATTAGCTGATCACATGCAGTCTTGTTTTACGTGATTTTCTGATCAGATGTCAGGGGAAGGTAATCTGTTCTGCACCTATCACAAAACTGCATGCATGGTATATGGGGGGTGGGGATGGGGGGAGGACTTAATTGTCCGAGATTTTGTTGTAGACGTCTTAGTGCAGGTGATGTTTTACCATGAACTATACAGTTTACTGGGGTTTTTTTAAGTGTTTAGCTCTCCCTTCTTTTTCTGGTTTTCTTAATGTGGTTTTCCTTATGATTCTGTGGCAAAGTGCCTCCAAGTGGTGGAGATTTGCCCTTCAGTCACATGTCAGTCAGATCCATGAGAGAAATCGAAACCAGACAAAATCCTTCCTGGTAGAACGAGTGCATCAACTGGTTCTCTACAGCAGACTTTATGCAAGTCACCTAATGGGTGAACCTCTTACAGCACAGCAGAAGGTTATTAATTTTTCTTTGTTTTGTTTAGCATTTTTTTTCCTTATGTATTTGATTCAGAAATAATAGATCATAGATCTTTTTTTCACTGGTCACCTCATCCTCAAAGCTCATGGCTTTGATTAGTAGGTCATCTGTGTCTTTTATAATGGGTGAAGCTTATCTGGATTAATTGTTTTGTTTGGTCACCTGGCTAAAGCTTGTTCTGTTTGTTCAGCTGGATAAAGCTAAAATTGAAGAGGAGTGGGAATATGAGGAACTCAAAGTCATCAGAGAACGCATATTTTTCAAGCTTCGCAGGGAAAACAAATTGGTGAGCTTGTATTTTAGCAAAGTTGTATCACTTGGAGCTGAGGTATGTCTGTGCTGTTTGTGCTGGAAAAGCAGGTGTATGCGTGGGTGTTTGCCTGTGTGCACATTGGCTGTTTGTATGAATTGCTGGTGTTTGTGTATATATATATACACGTTGTGATGCAAGCCCCTGTCTGAACCTATACGAAGGCATTCTTCCACCTTTTCAACAAACAGTCTATTGAGATCACGAGGAGAGGTCAGCCTAATGAACTGGGAGCCCAGATCCATCAACAACCTGCCAAGCAGCAACAGCAGCAGCAACAGAGTGGAGATGGCAGTGGTGCCAGTGATGGTGGAGGTGGTTTGTTCCGACGGTGGTTTCCTGGCTGGTCTGGGTGGTACCAGTCTTCCCCTACACCAGGGGTGACACCACAAGCGCCGGCAGTTTTGCTGGTGCAAGACGCTGACCCAGAGGCAGGCAGCCAGGTGCCAAAACCTTCAACTTCCTATGAAGAGGAGTCTGAGATTGGTTAGTGCTGATACCGAGTTGGGAATAACCCCTGACTTACATGGTATAGAAGAAGAAAATATAGAATCTGTCTTGTTGAATTGTCACTCTATTTTTGGAAGCAGTTCACATGGAACAAGAAAGAGAAGACATTTTTGTGAGTCATGATACATAGATGAACTATGATATTTTGAAGTACAAATATTTAAGAGACAGTGGACATGAGGATGCAGCAATTTCTTCTTGATCCGATGTTAAAGGATAGTTTAACATTACATTGTTTATTATTAGTAGTATCTGGTTGATGTTCAGCAGAAGATTCAAGATTATTCAAACATAACTGGTGGTGGCCACTGGGAAGCAGCACTGGTTTGTCTGCTGAGGTCTCGGAAGAGCAGAGTTTAGATCTATGCAATCTGGTTGCCAGTGTTTGTTGAGTGCTTGGTATTTATTGCAGAGCAAGAAATACTGGATGTTATTCATGAGTCGTCTGAAAACAGCTCCTTCCTTCGCAAAGACACTGTGTTTGCTCGCATGTCCTTTGCCTTGAAAAGAGGCTCCTTCAGGCTGGTAGAAAACTGTATTGGCGAAATAGGTTAGAAGTATTTTTTTTATATTTAATTGTTTTAATGAGGGCTGTCTTGCATAGATTAGATTTGGTAAATTGTAACATTGATTGATAATGTAATGTTGCTGATTTTAGCCGCATATATCCATAGCCATTTACGGAGCAAAGATTTCTACTTGAAAACATTTATTTGATTATACCTAAAATGCCAACTTGGCTGATCCTGTCTATGTTTGCAATTTAGACCTGTAGGATGTGTTCAAGGGTATAATGTTTGATTTTCCCTGGAGATAAAGAATTTATTAAAACTTCAATAAATTTGGAGACCAGAGCAAGACACTAGAAGAGAGGTGTTCCAATTCTTTCAATAAATATATTGCTATATTTACTTTTTTCTCTTACTTTTAGGGTTAATTATCATATTTCATCATTTCAGAGACTGCCAGAGAATGCTGATTGTTTATGCTCAGACGTGTTTTGTGTAGAAACGGCAAGCTGCTCTCTGGCTGAGCTTCAGTGCACAACCATCAGCATGGAGTTTGAATCTCGCCCACGCACCAGTGCAATGCGTTTCTCAGCTGCTGTTGGAAGTCTCTTTCTTGAAGACTTGAGCAGCAAGAATTCTGTTTTCCCATATCTCATCTGTCCCCAGACCAAGGTAAACTTTTAAGTACTACTTAGCCACAAGTCTGTCTCCTCACATCTCTTCCCTAGCCCAAGATAAAAACCAGCAATGCTGAGGAAAACAATGGAGAGTGAAATTCTTGACATCTTTCCAATTTTTTAAACTGTTTACCTTTGACCTCTCTTATGGCATGCAACATGGGGTCGGGGGGGAAGGAACCTGATACTTGGGAATGTGATCACATATGCAGGCAGTCTTGCAGTTTGTTTTGTGCATGTTTATACAGTTATGCACACAGGTGGAAAAGCAGTCTTGTATTTGAGATTTGGAACGGATAACTTGGCATCTCACTGGCACTCTACTCTTGAAATATCAAAATTGTTATGCGTGTAAAGCCAACTTCAAGAATCTGAAGAATAAGAGTAAATCAGTGTTGTAGATACATGTTATTACTTGATAACTCTGCATCCACACTGATGCACAGAATCTAACCTTATTTACTATTATTTCCAAGGATCCTAACAATCGCTCTGCAAACCCCATTGTACAGCTGAGGGCAGTTGAGAAGGGTCGACAGCTTACCAAGGAAGAAATGTCAGACCCCAGCTGGCAGTTCTTCAAACTTGTGTATGAAAAAAACCCTACTAGCAGCATGTTCAAGTACAAGTAAGTCATTGAGTTTTTTTTTAAGTTCACAGGCCATGACAGCCTCTGTTGCTCTGCACACTGTTAGTCCATAGTGTGAGTGCAATAAAAATGCCATAATCATCTGTTCAGCCTTCGTAACCAGCTCCACATTAAACGGAATTTTGGTAGCTACACTGTGGTCGTCTTGTTGACTGCAGGGCGCTGGTGACCACCCAGCCCATTGACATTGTGTACACTCCAGCTTTGCTGCGCCGCGTGAAGGAGGTCTTCACCGCACCCAGCACAGCTCTGTACAGGAGTGCCAGTGCTTGTAAGTAAACTGTTTCTTTTGCCTTACATAAGTTGATGGGGGGGGGCTGTTTGGGTGTTGTGGGAGGTGGGGAGCAGGCGGTTCATTTTGAAGGACTTCTCCTTTCATTAATTTAAAGTTGATCCTATCTGTAGTTAAAAGTTGATCCAATCGTTAATTAACAGCTGATGTCCCAGTCTGCAGCTGGTTTTGTATGTTTTCTCTTAAGAAAGTTAAAATGAAGATTGGAGCTTGGTCAAAATTTTGGGTCCGTGAGGGTAATCGTGGCTAGGACTTTTGATAAAAAGGACATGAAGATCTTGAAGGCTTGTTCAGTGCTGCTGTAAAGGAACCTTATATCAGCTGAGACGTTGCCTTATTTGCGTGCTGACTGTTTGTTTACAGTAACGTCCTGGCAGTTTGAGAAGTTGAGAAAGCAGACACAGGAAGAGTTGAAACATACATTTGATCAGTTACTAGAAGCAGAAGTGAGTACTTTTGCTGAACGCAGTTCCAAATTAGCCTTTTTTTCTTTTTCTCTCTGTCTTTTGTGCATGAACTTAAAGTCACTGTTACTGACACTGGCACAAGAAATGATTTATGCATTTGCATCATTGTCTAATGGCTGCCCAAACCACACAATCATAACATTCAGTTTTTTGTGTGGCGTTGCTGGTGGCGGCAGGTTGGGTATGTGCAGTGAGCTGGCTCCATTGCAACAATCTAAAGCAATATGGAAGCAGTAAAAATGTTCTCCCAGCACACTCATATCTTCGTTCGTATTTAAATTAAAAGTAGTTTCTTGTCACAATACCGTACTATGACCCAATGTGCTAAAATCTCAATTAGCTATCCCTAACCGCACCTTCCAGACAAAAATGCAACCCTGGTAAGGCCCCTCCGTGCATGCGCATACTGCCTGTCACTCCTAAGCACAGCATACTGACCAATACATGTGCACATGCGCGGAGGGGCCTTACCAATCGCTAATTGAGATATTAGCACTTTGCGTCATAGTAAGTATTGCTAAAGAAATATAAATTAAGAGCAAGAAATTTGTATTTTAACATAACAGAGAACCCATTGATCCGAGCTGTTTGTTGATACATCTGCCATCACCCACAAAGTGGTTTTGACCTGGGTTTACAATATTTGCACATCAGTTTAAGCATTTTATCTGCTTGGAGCAGCAGCATTGAGCAGAACCAAGCATTTTTATTAACCTTTAGTCAGTTGCTGAAGTTTCTCTGGCCAGGAGAAATTGTGCTACATCACCACAGAGGTCTTTATTTCCCAGACAGAATGTATTCCTAGGGAAAGTTCTATGTCAAGGAGGGAAATTGATACATTTGCTCCTAGCCCCTTGGTTTCTGCAAGGTCGGTCATGTGGGACAATAAGCTTACTATCGTTGTGTGCCACTGCCACCCAGCAAGCTGCCCTTGTAGAGGACTCATTTCCAGACTGTTACTGGATAACTTGGCTGGTCTGCCATGGGTTGTGAACTGTGTGTATTTGTACAGCGCAAGGAACGGTGGTTTGTAGACCTGGATATAAGTGCGCCAAAGTTGATCGTCCCGGAGAACACTACAGAGACCAACCCTCCACTTGTGGTAATGGACTTGGGTCATTTCCACTTCAGGACAGTGGCTTCAGAAGGAGAACCAGTCGACATCAGAACCAACAGGGAAGAATCCGAAGGTAAGCTTTTTGTTTCAAAGTGTAAGGTGGGCAGAGGGGTCCATTCTTAGAAGTGAATAGGTACTAGATGTGATCCAAGAGAGAGAGAGAGAGAGCCTACTGATTTTCACATAAGTGCTGATTCTGATTCAGAATGTTTTGGAAAGTGTGGGGAGGGATGGCATGGTTTAAACCAGTCAGCTATATTTCTAAACAGAAAAGTAGCACCTGACCTAACGACTTTCCACATTTTGAGGTAAGGGTTGAGATGCAGCGCATCCAAGGTGGAGGCAGTTGGCTGTGTGAGTCGATATTGTGTGCCTCTCATTTCCTCAGTCCATCTGCCACAATTTTTTTCTTTTCGCTCAGATGATTTCCAGACTCCCATGTCCACACCACCTAATGAGGAAGAGAGTCAGGACATGCAAGTAGGAGATAACCCGGGCCAAAAAGAAGTTCCTTCTCTCAACATCACTGATGCAGCAATGATGGAGAAGATCTATGAGAAGTGAGTTGTATGCAGGAGGTGGGAGTGGTTTGGTTTCAGGAATGGGACTGCTTAAAATAATTGGAAGACATGACACTGAACTCATTCGGATTTCATTGTTCAGATTTGAAGAAATGGTCCATGGGTCATCGGCCCCTTTGATCAGGAAAAAAGCGTGCCATTAGAGGCTTTCAACAACCTTGCACAAGCAGATATTTTATGACTAAAAGCCCCCCAGATGTCATCTTGTGCACTTATTAATGTAGCATTACTAATTTCATTTGCCAGTGGTACATGGCGTGGCGTACAAATTAAATTTGATGAATGAGATAAACAGGGGGAGATGGAGGGAAGAAAAGTTTGCTTAGCATGTATAGGAATTTTGCTCAAGATGTGTACAATCTTTGTGCAGGTATAAACTAGAGCTGAGCGAGATGCAGGTGCTCACAGGACGTCTCCATGACAACTGGAAACATGCATATGCTCGGGGTACCAGCCTGATGCACATCCTAGACAAGTTCAGCATCTTACTGCAGCTTGAGAGGTTAGTCTTTCAGGATTTCTTCCCCTAACACCTCCCCCCCCTCCACTCCACCTGACTCTACACTTAATGCACTCAAAGGTGTATTGACATCAGAGTGGGGTCTTGACCTCAGTTCTTGTCCCCTCCCCCTTTATTAACGGAGGGATTGGCACTGTTTTGGAACATCAGTGACCCATGTTTGAAAGGTTACTGGGTGACCTTGGTTAATTTACTTTGGAAGATTCACTGCTACTGCCTCCCAGTGACTTTGGGTCTGCTGTTATCTGGATGAGAGACAGCAAGATGATGGACTGTGTCTGCTGAAGTATAGCAGCAACATATGTTGCATACGCTTTCCTCTGACCTTGATGAACCTAATTTTACTTGCAGAAGTTAACCTTTACATTTTCCTCTCAGAATGTAGAAGTTCTCTTGCTGTTTCTGTGGAGAGAGGGTGATTTTTGTAACATCTTTCCTCTATAACATCCTGTCTCCCTCAGCAATATAATTGCATGATAGTCATATCTTTTCTGTGTTTCTGTTCTCAATTTTTTATCCTTAAATTTGTGTCTGTGGATGTGCCTGCATATATGGCTGCAGGAGCTATAAATGTATGTCAAAACAGTAAAAATGGAAAAGCAAAAGATTCATTAAAGCAAAATTCTGAAAGTGACCTCTTTACCTTGATCTGATTATCATATAAATCTGTTTTTATGTTTGACTGCTCATTTATCTTTTTTTTAACATTTGTGAATCATCTTTTCCCCCCTTGTCTTTCAGACGACTGATTGTGACCTCTGACCCTCGGTGGCCAGCTGCCACTGTGCAGGGCACACTGCCCTCTCTAACCTTCCACCTCAATGAGAGAAAGGTTAGCTGTCACTTGAGTGAAATACAGTTGAACTCTTTTAAAATAAATTCTCACCACACAAAAAATGTTTAAAGACACATTCAAGTTGTAAACATTTTTCAAATCCTTGGTTTTAGTTCATTAAAAAATACCAGGTTCCAAGTTCTGAGCGAAAATACCCTTCTTTTCTCAAGTTTTTGAAAATGGTTTTCAGATCCAGGCCTTGCGTACCTGTGGAGACATAATGTCATCTTCTAGTGGTCCCTCTACCCTAATGTCTTCCCATCACTTGTCCTCTTCAAATTTTGGCCTGACCGCCACACCGTCCACCAACGACATTCTCCATGAACCTGAGTAAGAACTGCTTTCCGTTTGTTTGGTTGGTCTTCTTTTAACTTTTTTATGTTCTTAAACCTGTTGGAGGCCAATCGTGTACACACAGGTATGTGAGTGTACATAAAGGTGATGTGAATGCCATCTTTCTTTTTTAATTCTGTGGCTCCACAGCTGTTCTTGTTCACCATCTCCTGGGGGGGGGGGGCTTTTTTCTTCTTTTTTTTTTTTTTGCCGTCATTGTTTCTCTTCCTCATCTCCCTCCCCCCTCCCCCTCCCCCCCCACACACACTGCTCTCTTTCTGTCTCTTCCCTGTTCATTCTCTGTACATGTATTCCCCAATGGCAAGTGCATGAATCTGCCAAGTGAATTTATTTTTCTTGTCACAATATTGTACCATGACCCAGAGTGCTAAATTTTCAAGTTAACGATCCCTAAGCGCACCCTACAAACAAAGCATGGGGTATGGTACATGCCGCTTGTCGTCCTCTTGACAATAAGGTTCTGCAGTCATCTGCTGATTTCTTTGTCCCTGGTTCCAGTTCCAGAAGCCTAGGCGACAGGTGCTTTCTGCTTTGATTGCCCACACAGGCGCTACTGAAGCAACAGTCAAGCATTTTCTAACCTGTCCCCAGTTTTTCGTACTGCCTGCATGGCGCTTGTTGCTGACATTGCTGGTTGTCATGGCGTTTCCGTCTCCACCCTTGTGTTTCTGGACACGGCTTCGAGTCATTCCACAAACAGGGTCTGTGATGGGCTTGGGAATCTGTGGGTCGAGGTTAAGGATGCGGGGCAGAACTTGGCCTAACATTTATGATTGTTGGCCGACGTTGTCCATCTTCTGTTGCTCCAGTGCAGACGTGTCGTTGTGCCCATAACTGGCAAGCAGGTGGGCCGCTTCGTGGCATCGCCTGTCTTGTATTGGTGGTCATTGTTGCATTGCCCTGTCTCAAGCCCATTAACCCTGTTCGGTTCCCATATGGGACTTTTTCTGGTTTTCACAGCTCTCTGTGAGCCGCCTTCGGCACCACTGATACGTTTGTCAATTCTTTTGTCACTCCTGGCAGTGTTTTTTGTCATGCTTCCCTCTGGCCACCATTCCAGCAAGGGTCATGCCTTCGCAACCCTGAGTGTGGCTGTCAGATGAGAACCCACTTGTGCATTTCCTCTGCTTTGCCCCCACAAGTTTTTGGCCAGGAGTCCATTCCTGACGGGTCTTGCTGTTCCCCTCTCCCCCCCCCCCTTAGTTCTGGCTTCATCTGACCATAATTGGTTGCTACTCAGCTTTCTTAGCTAAATTTGTGTTTCTTTAGTAATGCTTACCATGACCCATCATATGCCCACCCTCTTCCCCAGTGATAACTGTGGCTTTCAAAAGTCAGCTTGAGTTGTCAGTACAAAGCATGGGGTCATACACAGGTGGTGCACATGGGTGGAGGGGGCTTACCAGGGTAATAGTATTACAAAATTTTGTTTGTAGGGTGCAGTTAGGGATCGCTAACTTGAGAAATTTAGCACTCTGGATTCATGGTAAGTATTGCTAAAGAAATAGAAATTTAGGTAAGATATTGGGATATCAATCTGATTATCCAACCTAGACTTTAGAATAGCAATTAATTTCAGTCCACCAGGGGATGCATGCAGTTGTGAGACTGGGTTTTTAAACTGCAAGCAGCAGTGTGAACAAATCTAAAAGAGCATTCTAAATAAACCTGAAAGAAAATTGTAAATAAAATGGAAAAATAAAAATGAAAACAAATTCTAAATAAACCTGAAAGGATTCTGAATCCTGTAGCAGTGTGAGATGCCATCGTGTAAGCCATTTTGTGTCCTGGTGGTGGTGGTGAAGTGCATAGACTGTCTTCTGGAATCTGTGGTCAGGCCTGCAGTGGAGGTAGAAGAGGTCAGTGGAGCGTCTGTCGACAATGCCCTCTTTGTGCTGCACTTCCAGATCAACACACTGTCCCTGGAAATTCAGAGCCAGGGTACCTGCCTTATTTTCAATTTTATTACTTAATCTATGGAGATATTGTTTTTGGACAGATAGTGTAAACATTTAAATTGTAGTATTTAATTTTGTGTGCATGGTAGCAAAAGTGTACTAATTTGCATGTACTAGATTCCAGTACAATTGTAATCTTCGCTCAAGTTTTAAATAACAAAGTGAGAAAATGCATTTCTTTCCAAATGCAGGCAAGGCCTTGCTTGAGATGCGAGTCGCTGGGGTTCAAGCTAGTGCGCAGAAGAAATCGAATGGTGCTTCCCTGGCCTTGACAGTGCACAGCCTGCTGGTGGTGGATGCCATACAGAGCTATGGACAAGATTTTGAGCTGCTAGTGGCCTCACATCACAATGTGCAGTATGCTGAATTTATGTGTTTATGATTGGTTAGGGGCAGCATTTTTCTTTATGATAATGTTCTTTCTGCTATGGGAAACTAACAGTTCTTGTAAAGTCCCTATGTTTCTGTCGCTGCTGGTTATAAGATCTATGCGCATGAAGAAATTGTTCTTTGGAACTGTTGCCTGTACTGCTGCTATGATGCCTGTTTCATATTCCAGACTTGACAGCTTGAGTGGAAGCATCCGTGGATCTGAAGTAAGTTCTCCTGTGTCGCCACAGTCCCCCTCATCTCCATCCTCCCCTCGTTCTCCATCCCCAGGTGTGCCAGCATCGGCCTCTTTCAGTGGTCTGCAGGCCATTCAGGACGCGCTTGCAAGTGCTTTCCACTCCGTCATACCAAACTGTGAGATGCTTTTTGCTTTGTTTGTTTGTTTGCTTGTTTGTTAGGGTGGGTGGGGGATGTGTTGGGGTAGGGTTTGCTGTGCAGTTCTGCTTTAAATACTGTTTCCTATAATACTTTAGCCTGTGTGAGAGCATTTTTGTCGTGACTGTTCCTTCACGAGTCACAAACTGCTCCCAGAGAGGAATCCAGGATGCAGCCTTGCAGGATTACCACAAAAGTTTTGATATGGACAGATAACTTCACAAGTTCGTGCAGGCAGGCATCTGCCCATATATTGAAATGCTTGCAGAACCACCAGCACCCTGCAGGAAAAATAAACATTGAATAGTCTTTCCATGGGGTTTACTGGTTCACTGGTGGTGCTAGAAGCAGACCATGATCTGTTTGCAGCACAATCTGATTGTCAGGAGATTGGTAGCTTGTTTTATGCAGAGCCGTGGAACTCAGAGTAATACAGCTTGCAGAGATGTGATTTTCTCGCCTTTTTATGTGTAGAGCAGCATTCCTGGATTCCTGCCATGGTCAGTGCAATGACCACACTATACACACTTTCCTTCCAATCACTGTGATAAACAATGGTTGTGAGCTAGAACGTTGTAACTTAGCCTGGATGCACAGCAGAATTCAAGGTCAATCTGTGCCAAACGCCTTCACTCTGCATACTCCGGCTCCATTACTTTAAATGCCAGTCCCAACACTTTTTGATCAGAACTTGTACTTTATCAACAAAGTGGGGTTTGTTTTCAAGGAAAAAAGGGAAGGAAGAAAATATCAGAAGCTTTTTATCTTTCTTTTCTGTAGGGACAGGAACGCAGAAGGCCAGTGTGGAAGGGCTGACAGAAGACAGTGAAAATGAACCTCAGTCAGAGGCACTCATCTTTTTGGAGTTTGAGATCATCAAAACCCCATCCACTGCATCCAAAGACATGGAGATGCATGTCCTCAATTTGCAGTTCAACAGTTTGGACTTCATTGGTTAGCCAAGCTCTAGTCATCTGATGTATTTTATGGTTTACATTTGCAATTTGGTAACCTGCTGCCTTAAACTTTAGGCCGCTGTCATTGGCTTCATCCTAAATGAGTTCTTTCCCTTATTCCTGTCGTCAACGTTAGTCTACTTTCTAAGGTTGTTTAAACTGCCAACTGAGAAGGAGCTGCATTGTGGGTGGGAGCCTTGCTATCAATAATGCTTCTTCTAAAGAGGTTATCTCTGCTCCACTTGAGAGTTTTTTCCCCCATTGTCTTAAAATTTTACTTTCTTTGGCATTACTGGGGAGAGAGGAGTTTTGAGAGTAGGATAATCTGGAAAGACGAGATTTATTTTTGGAGGGGTGGGGTGGATTTTGACATCACTGAGCAGGTGGGTGGGGGATTGGCTTCAGTGAAGCAGAACATTCAATGAAAATAATGATCGCAAAAAACACTGTAGTTTCATTTTTCTTGCAAAATGATGTGGAGTTGCCTGTTGAGATTTGCAAACTGTTGTCCACCTCCATGTATCCATGACAACAGCTAGACTTTAAAAGGACAAAGAAACATGTCAGACTTCTTTGGGTTTTTATTTTTAACAAAGTCTTTTTTCATATATAAACCAACAAAGGGTTAAGAAGGAAGAGATGGCACATTATGCATATTCTTTGCATGTCTGAGGAACAGTCTGGTAGGCATGTAGATCTCATGGGTTGGAGACTAAATCTGAGTGCTTAGGTGACATTTGCTAGTGGATGTTTTCTAATATCAAAACATCTTTGAGAGTTTGATGTTATCAGTACTTTCTGTCCTTGCCATTACCATTCAAAACTAGATGTGACGACATGAGGTTCTCAGTTTTGTTGTCTTATTGCTGTTGTTAATTTTTTCCTTGGTTCCTCCAGCAAATCAGGAAACTCTAGTGGAAGTTTTGGGTTTTCTGAGGCGTGCTTTCCCCAGTCAGGAGCCTGGCAAATCCTCAGGAGGTTATGCTGGCAATCTCCGCTCCACCAGTCAGACTGTGACTGCAGTAAAAACAGATAAGGCAAGTAGTCCAAGTTCTTTCCGCTCCTCGGATGCAGTCAGCAATAGGACTGTTGCCTGCGTGCAAGTTCTAGTTGGTTGTCACTTTTCAAAGGACATGCTGAATTGATTTGATAATTTAAATTTTTTTAAAAACATGGATCTTGTGAAAGTGAGAAGATAATGAAAATTAAAATTTAAACTGTGTGCTTGAATTCTATCAAGCAGAACAAGTCAGTTTTAGGGGTTGGAGTGGTGGAATAGAAAACGGTTTACCAAAAGGCATCAACAAAGAATTATAAATTTCTTCTGACTTTGGTTATCATTCTAAATCTCTCTGAACGCTTCACGGTGGCTTTCTTGTCATTTCTTCTACATATAAAATTAGGATACTCAGTCATTGTTTTAGATTTGGAAAAGAGGTAGCAGTTTTAGTGTGATTTGCTATGTTTTTAAATCAACCGTTCTGAAGTGAAAAATTTTTGATATTTACAGGAGAGCAGCAGCAGTCTGGACATCAATGCAAACTTCAAGCGCCTCAACGTACTCCTGCTTCGCATTCTTGAAGAGGACGGAGAAAAAGTTGCCAGGAAGGTTGCTACAGCCACAATGTCATCAGCCAGGCTGCAGTTCACGTTGGGTGAGAGTTCTGTTGGATTGTGGAGTTGGAGGCAGGGCTTGACATCAGGTCATTCGTTTCGATTTGCCCAGTTCAGCAAGTTCCCATAGATTTCACTTGCCCAGAAATGGCCTGCATTTTCCCATCTAAACATTTCTACTTTGAAAACATAAATAAATCAAGCAATTCAAAAGTGAGTGTCAGAAACTGCCTTACAAATTTGCATACCCTTAGGCAAGTTCTTTTTCTGATCAAATGGAGGCATTTAAAACATGCCTTCTTGATATCGATAACCATCGTGGAAGATGCCACATCTTGTGAACTGTGTCTGTTGGTGCCTTCTTACATGTGTTGAGGTTAAGACCAGGAGTAACATTAGCAGCAAATGGTGCATGCCAATACAGGGATCAGCTTGGCAGAAAAAGATGGTTCATTTGACCCCTTCTACAACATTTTGATGGCCCAATAGTTTGTCAGTGACAAGCAGTAGCATCCAGCATCACACAAAATATTATTGTGCTTCACAAACAAAAGTTGCAATTAAATATCTGCAAGAGAGAGTAATATCAAGACTTGCCAGCAATAGAATGATGAAAGTTAAAGAAAACATATCATATTTATGATTGGTCAAGTTCACCTTCTGGCAATCAATCACAGACTGCTTCAAATTCCTATGAAACTCAAAACCATGATGCTAGGTAGGTATTTACAAGTGATTTGTGTGTGTGTGTGTGTGTTTGGTGGGAAGTGGTTCCACCTTGGGGCAATATTGCACAATTTACAAGTGAGGAGAGTCAGCCATTTTATAGTGTATTCTCAGGATGAGTGAGGCTCTTTAGGTGTTATGTCATATTTGCTTCCTGCCTGATGCAGTAGAAACCTCCTAGCTTGCCAGTAGCGTACTTCTGCATCGTTCAAATTAAGTTGTCACTAACAGACATTTCAGTTCGCATTTTCAGTCATGATCCTATAACATTTACAGCATGGCGCATAGGCACCCAAAATCAATCTGCTGTTTGACTCACAACATGGAATTTTGATGGGACATTTTTTGGTTTCATGTGCCAATTGTGCTGGGCGCATTAGTAAACCCATCCCTGCCATAATTCCAGAAGTCCATATTGCTTTGACAGACCGTAAAACCACCTGCTTTTTTTCAGTGCTGCATTGCTGACATGCATAAAGAACTATATTTGTCTTCTTGACCTTGACTGAGCTGTGAGCCTGCAGACTGAAAACGGCGTTTCATCATGATTATTTTACTGAAAAGACTGCTCAGGTGTTTCTTACATTGTAATCTGTTACTTTAAATACCTTGAATTTGCTGGATTGGTGATGTGCGGTGATTGTTAATTGCAGATGATACCTGGCAGGTGGAGGGCAGCCTGGGTGGGCTGCATCTTCTGGATGTCGTTCCTGAGGGCACTCGCTATCAGAAGGTCATCAGCATAGGTCAGACACAGCTTCCTTCCCTTAACAGCACTTTGCTGCCAGGTGGCAGTGCCTTGTCCATGTCTGCCTCCCTTTCTCCCCATGTGGATATGTTTAAGACGGCTGTGGATGAGAGAACATTTTCTGATATGTTTCCCATAAAACCAACTGGTAGGGTGGCCTGCAAGTTCAAAATTACCAAGCACTCTAGCAGAACTGGTGCAGGTTTTGCCGCCAGCGACGCTGAACCCTTGCCTGAAATTGAGGTTGTGGAGGCTTCTTTCGACATGGCATCTTTGTGGTACATTCACTGCCCAAAGTTCCTGCACGAGCTTCTGGACTGCGTGTCAGAATTCAGAGAGTACATGTCATCTGTTGCCACCTCCATCAAGACTGCTGCCACTGAAGTGGCTATGGGCATGGTGGGGGGCCGGCTGGACAAGGACGTTGTGGAGGGCCACTCGGCGACGTCGCTTAAGCGTGGCCATTCGTTTGGCGACATCACCACTACAGTGCTTCTGGATGAGGATGCCATGATGGACAAGAGCCCTGGCGGTGGAGAGGACAGACTGGCGTACCCGCTGGAGGAGAACTTGGCCAAGAGCATCGTCCTTAGAGCCCGCATGGAGACTCCTATTTTGGTCATTCCTCGCACTCCCAATAGCCCACAGGTAGTTTGGTTCTGTTTTGATGCACATAAGTGTGCAAGCAACTGTGAGTGCATGTGAAAGCATGTGACAACAAATAATGATGTGAGGAAGAGTGTAGATGATGATAAGGAGGAGGATGTGTAGCACAAGCAAATCTCCCATCTCCAAGAAATCTTTGGTGTTCTTGGCAAATCAAATTAATGTACGATTATGTATTGTATGTATAGGATGTGTGTTTATGGGTGCATTATTTATAGAAATGATATAGAAGAGCTGGACAAGTTTTCCAGGTGTACAGGAAATCTCTGATGAGCTGTACTTATGCAGGTTCTCTTGGCACACCTCGGAGAGATTGTTGTGGATAACACTGGCAGTGTAGAACACACGAAACAGCACCATAATCGTGACAGCTTCACATTATCACACTTCATGTTGCTGGACTCACCTGCTGCAGAGGCAAGGGACAAGATCTACATCTCCCTGACCAACATGAACCTCTTCTCGGTTGACTTTGAAAAGAGCAAGAAACTAGGCCGCAGCCTGTCGTCATCGTCTTTTTCGGGTCTCACCCATGAACTAGGGGTGCCTATCCTGGACAACACAGCTGTGGACCTGATCATCCGCCAGCGAACTCTGGATCCGGTCTTCATCAACACCAGCAGCAGCATCGGTAATCTGGAGGGAACAGGGCCTGGGTACTTTGCATCAGCTTCCTCGCTGTCCTGGCCTGAGAGAGATGAGGGTAATGAAGTGTCCTCCTTGCTGGACATCTCCATCACGATCTCCTCCCCTATCAAACTGGGACTGTCCAAAGACGTGTATGAGCAGATACTGCAGACGTTAGACAATCTTACCTATGATGCAGAAATTGTTGATGATGTCCAGCAGGAAGTCAAGGACATATCTGAGGCAAGTAGCACAGCCACAGAGTCTGTCTTGAGACAGTCACCTTCTGGTGATGGCAAGGAAACTAGAGATTTGGAGGGCTCAGGTTCTAGAGGGAGCCTCAGAGTGGGTGGAGCTTTCTCAGAAGGGATGAGGCAACCTGAGAAAAAAGCCAGCAGCACAGCCTCTTCCACACCTGGAGTGTCTCGAGGAGAGGGAGAAATATTAACTTCGGGTTTCATGGCCAAGCATGTTCAGTTCCAGGTGCCTCTCTTTGAAGTAGAACTGCGGGGAGACTTCGGCGAAGGTGAGCAAGGTCTTGTTAACCTGCAGCTATATGACTTTGCTGTTGACTTTGAGAAGAATGACCGAGTCACCACTCACCTCAAAGTTCGCCTGAAGTCACTGCAGATGGATGACCTGCTGGAGCCACCAGACTCCTCTCACCGGCAGATAATGATTTCCCGTAGTCCGCACCGTGATCAAGTGCACAAGAGGCCTGAGCCCCACTTTCAGCACAGGGTCTTTGTGTCCACCTCATGTCCAGACAGCACCATCATAGTTCCTGTGCCCCAGATGCCTCGTTCCTTGCCATCCAGCTTCCATGATGCACATGCTGCATCCACTCAAACAAAGGCAACGCCTGGCTTATCTGGTGGAAGACTGAAAGAAGCCCTTAAGCGTCCAGCATCCAGGTAGGTCCAGTGGGGTGTGTAACAGTTTTGGAGGTGGGCTGTTAAAGGACAACAATGTCGATCAGTTCGGGAATCTAGTCAGTCCGTAGGTTGATTGGTCTGCCAGTGGGTGTTAACCCTAACTTCTATGGTCATGGTTTCTTAGGCTGGGGGTGGAAAATCACATGGAAATTACACTGTAAACTCAGCCAACCTTAGATCTGGGTGGAAGAATGAGAAACTACACATCCATTTTACAGAGCAGTCTCTTGTTCATCCTTGTTCCCCACTTAGACCCAGGTTTATGAGGTGAAGAAATTAGCAACTCGGGAACTGAAAAATTAGTTATGTTAGCAGTTAAACTAACCACAACAATATCAGGAAGGATTTGAATGTGGTTTTTGAAAGCTGAAAAACAAGTTGATGATAACCAAGTTTGCTGTAAGATTCATGTTAAAGAGTGATAGAGAAAAAAAAGAGTTGAGCTTTATTGTTTTCTGGTAATTGAACTATGTGCACATTAGTTTCCATTTGATATAAAATGTCTTTTCAGGGGTCAGTTTGTGGCCCCCACCACACACACACACACAAAGTTGTGAGTTCTGCTTTGGCATGTGTATTTCCTCACTACGTGGCTCCTGTTTACAGGGTTGGCTACTTGTTTTGATATAAATGTGGCTTAAGTTGCTGACTGATCATAAAACAACAACAACAACAAAAAACCCACATAGAAGTGTGACTTTTTGTTTTGGTGTAGCCTTAGTTGCTGACATGGGGGTTTAAAAAAAGCTGCTTGTTTTCCTCCAGCCCTGGTGATTACCCCACCACCCCTCCCCCTACGCCTCAGCTTCTGGAGATGCTTCATCAGCCAGAGCCACAGGTGGAGGACCTGGTTCACATCGATGTTGTGCTGGTAGACAAAAAGCAGCCAGAGTTTGGGAGCAAGTACAACAAAGTGAGAAGTAGTAGCATTCTCATAGCTTGCGGCTAACCTTTGAGGCATTTAGCTGTTAAATCTTAATTTGAAAGGTTTCTGTGCTCTTGTCATCTGTGCTAACATTTCAGGCACATGAATCTTGTGACTTGTATTTGTGATCAGTCTCTGTTTATTGCTTATGTTCATTATTGACAGTTATGTGATGACAATGGGACTGGGAGTGTAAGAAGAATAATACAAAGCACATGGGGTGGACTAGAGTATGGGTCAACACTTGCTTCTCTTGATACCAAAGGTTGTGGGTTCAGATCCCATCCACAGCACATAATTTCTCTACTTGTGGCACCTGTCTGTAGGTCTGGTTGTCACATTTTCCAAAGGTGCTCTTGTCCTTAATCTTCCCTCAGTGCCCTTCATCTGCTGTTCCTGTCATCAGATAGCATTAGCACTCACTGCGGACTTGATGTTAAACAGTAAACATTCCCTCAGTCAAAAGCAGGTTATATCGCCCAGTGTGATTTTTAATGTGAAATTAAAAAAAGGATCGAATCTTAATGGAATTTCAAAACTGTTACATAGCGAGCTGGTTTTGTTTCTCTTGCAGACAAATCGTTTTATAGACGTCCAATTTAGCTGTCTTGACACCAGCATCAACCTGCAGACATGGGTTGTCTTGCTCGACTTCCTGGGCATGGGTGCAAAAGTCCACAGTCCAGCAGAGACTTCAGGTGGAGATAACCAAGCAGGGGGCACAACTCATGAGGAAGACCAGAGTGCAGCAGTACTGACGAATGGTATGAGAGAAGTTGGCTGTGCAAAAGCTCCTTTCCTAAACTTCTGTGTAGCCACATCCATATATAATTTATTGCACATGGCATCTCAAAACAAAAGGTCCAGAATGTCAGGATATTTTTTTATTTGTTGTATCTTATTTTTGTTTTGTAAGTGTCATCAGATGTTTCATGTTTATTTTGAAACAAAGTCATGCACATATTCAGACACCTATGCAAATGTGCAGTTGCATGTGCACACCCACACATACAAATTGGATGCCAGGGACTTGACATGCTGAGGGAGTGCTTATGACTTGACATATTAGCGGACTGTTTATGACTCGACACGCTGGCAGAGTGTTTCCGACTCGAAATGTTGGCGGAGTGTTTATGATTTGACATGTTGCCAGTATGTTATACACTCCCTCAGGTCTTTTCTGTCTGCCACTGCCATCACATTTATGCACCCAATTAAAGGCTTTCTTATCATCCACAGAATTTGAACTGCATTGTGGTATATGCCTCATTTCAATTTATGTCTTCCTTCATACAGTAGTTGCTTGCTTGTTTCTTCTCTGTTTTCAACAAATGTTACAAAGGATGAAGCCAGTATCCAGAAGGTTGGATCATTTCTTGTTGTTGCCTTTCTGTCCTGATCTTATGGAATGTCAAGTAATGGTGATGATTGTGGCAGTGGTGCTGATGGGGGTGGTGACAATGGTGGTGGTAATTGAAGCACAGTGACAGTGGTGGTAGCACAGCAGTGACAGTGGTGGTAACGGTAACAGTGATGGTGGTGGTAGCAGCAACAGTGACAATGGTAGCAGTGACTGGTGGTGACAGTGGTAGCAATAACAGTGACAGTGGTGACAGTGACAGTGGTGGTAACAGTGACAGTGATGGTAGCAATAACAGTGACAGTGGTAGTAGCGGTGACAGTGGTAGGAGTGACAGTGGTGGTGACAGTGACAGCAGCAACAGTGACAGTGGTGGCAGCAGTAACAGACAGTGATGGTAACAGTGACAGTGGTAGCAGTGACAATGACAGTGATGGTAGCAGTAACAGTGACAGTGGTGGTAGCAGTAACAGAGACAGTGATGGTAACAGTGACAGTGGTGGCAGTAACAGTGACAGAGGTGTAGGCGGTGCAGTGGTCGTAGCAATGGTAGCGACAATAGCACAATGATGGTGGAGGGGGTGGTGGCAGAACTGCTGTTACTTCTGTTGCTATTGGTACGTTTTATTATGTTAATCAGGGGACTCCCAGGAGGTGGTCAACTCTGAAATAAAGTTCTGCGTGGAGAGCTTTACGCTCATCCTCAACAAGCCTGAGTATGAGCTGGCCCGAGCAACAGCTGCTAACCTGAGTACGCAGCTCTCACTGCGTGATGGCAACGTGTCAGTGAGTGGGCAGCTCGGTAGTCTGTCCTTGCTGGACCAGTCGCCGCATGGCATTCACTACACACAGCGCTTTGTTTCCGTGGGCAAGCAAGTCATGCAGTTCAACATCTTCAAGTGAGTTTCCAGATAGCATTAATTATTCTGTTCATATTTAACCCTCCATCCCCCTCCAGCACTCCCTTTGGTTCTCATAGTTTTCATGTCTTTTCCATTCATTTGTGGGGCCAGTTGCATGGCTTTGACCTTACCTACACCCACCGCATGCCCAACAAAACCTTTTGGTCCAGACTACATATGCCATGCAGATACCCTGGTTGCTTTGCTCCTTACTAAGGGCGAGACAAGTCATGTTTGTGGGACTAAGAAGTCAGTAAATCATTGATTTTGTTGTATGGTTTTGTTTTGGTTCCCAATTTGTATTTTGTTGTTGTTTCAACTGGTGGAGTAGTGTTCAGGGTGAGGCGTTAGCGGGTGGGGGTGGGGATAGGGGTTGAGATAGGGATGGGTAAATTTTGGTTAGGGATCTGGTGATGTGGGTTAAGGGTGGAGCAGTGTGGGTTAAGGGTTGGGAGTTAAGGGGGGGGCAGTGATGGCTAGGGGTGGGGTGGCATGGGTTAAGAATGGGGCAGTCATGGTTAAGGATGGGGTGGTGTGGGGTATAGGTGGGTGTGGGGGTTAGATGAGGGTGGGGGTTAGGCATACTGTTAGTCCGCCCATATGCCTTCTGTTTTTCAGACTAAATTTTCCTTAGGGGCAATGCAGTCAACATTTTAAGCTAGTCCATTCTTACTCCTGGACTCAGGGCTTACACCAAGGCCATGCAACTGGCCACTGATGTTCTCATGCTGACAGTGAGGTGCTTCTATGGTGTACATTGTGGAGTTGCTTCTTGTTTTAGGTATGGGCTTCCTGACTTTAGCCAGCTACGGGACTTTGACATTTCTGTGGAACTGAAGATGTCTTCCATCCGCTATCTGCACACAAACCGATTCCAGTCAGAACTTGTGGCCTTTTGTCAGCATTTCCTGCAACTCCAGGATGTGTTGGGGCGTATGCGAGCTGCTTCTGCAGGTCACAGGGTAATGTTTCTGTCATTGTGTGTGTGTGTGTATATGTGAGAGAGAAATGCATCTGCAGTTTAGACTATAGTTGTATTCTAAGACATATCAACATGAGAATGAATGCAGGATGCAGACTTTATTAAATATTTTCCAAGAGTGCAGAATATCAGCCAGAACGGTTGGTTGCAGATTAACGAAACAGCAACAAGAGGTTCTCGCATCAAACTGGACATACAGGCAGACTCACCCATCCTGTTGATTCCCCACAGCTCTCAGACTGATGAGGTGCTTGTGGCTGACCTTGGAAGACTGCGCATCACAAACAGCTTTGTCTTGGATGGAAACACAGGCACACTGAGGCATGAGGAGCAGGAGACGGCCAAGGATCCATCCAGCACAGTCAGATCAAGGACAAAGCGACCAGGTGCTGCCAGGAAAGTGCACGACATGACAGAAAGCTTGTTTGAGCAGTGCTACCCACCTATGAAAGGTGACCCCATGACATCGAGCGTGTATGGTAACCTGGATGAGGACATCAGGTACAATGGCTTGGAAATAGCTTGCAGCCTCACGAAAACAAACTCCAATATTCCCGATGAGGTCAACGGAGGTTCAAGTGTGGACCCATCGTCAACATCATTTGGTGGTAAACTTGGAAAGCCTTGCGTTGTCAATGGACATTCGCCTTTTAACAGCAAATGTGGTTTTGAGGAGAACAATGAGGATGAAGAACAAAACTTGGCAAGCGAGGTGACGGACCCACCATACAGGTGCCTGCTGGATGTCATGAAGGTCACACTTACAGACATGGACCTTTTCACAGCCCGTCGAGTGCCAAAAAAGGACTACCACGAAAGATGCCAAGCATCAGACATGGAGTTTACATCATGCATTATACGGATTGAGGTGAAGAAATGTTACTCAGGGTACACAGGGTACTGTGTCTAACTTTGGGCATGCTGGTTTGAAAGTAATTGATGAAACTGTCCTGTCACATTATCTGGTTGAAGATGCAGTTAGAGGTGTAGAGGTGCAAGTTTTATCTGCATTTCTTTGATGAGTAAAACTAATGGGTTTTCAGAAACATTACGTACATTTGCTTTGTGACATTTTACATTAGGATCATACTTTTTCATCATGGTATTGCTTGAAAAATTATTTCTTTGTTTCTTGTTTTTTGGGGGTGGGGTGTGGAGGGGGAGAGGTTGTTTCCTGTTTGTCCATCTTATCTCAAGTAGGTCAGTGCATTCTGATAACTTCATAGCTGATGCACGGCTTTGTGTTCTCTTTGATTTACAACAGGATTACATGCTGATCATTAAAGTTATTTTGACAGCGACGAATACAGCTCAGAATGGCTTCAACATAATAAGATAAAAATCAGTGCAAGTAGTTTACAGTTGTGATGGGTGGCAGCCATCACGGAGACGGTTTTGGCCGCCACGCTCACAGCCACAGCGTCGCCAGGGGGGTGCCCAGGTCGAGTGGTGCCCAGCGAACCGTGGCTGTGAGGCACTGTGTCCTTTTACCGCGTGCTGTGCTAGGCTCACTCTCTTTAAAACGTTTCTGTATCCTTCTAGGATAGTTGCAGGTACTAACAACTAACATATTCGGATTCTACTCGATTTACTCTTTCAGTAGATACTAAACTCATCAAACATCTTAATAGATTAGGTTAGTCTGTAGGCATATTTCTTATCTTTTTCTATTCACATTAGCCAGTTTAACTGCCTTTTAACGTAATTGTCTTTATTTCCTTCTCACTCTACTTAACTTTCCTTAACACTAACAGGAAGAGCAGAGGGCACCCTATCCATCACATATTTTCAATGTTTTTGTAAATATATTCTTAGGTCTGTTATTTTGAGGTTTGTGCGCGTAACAAACACAAAATGTGTTACGCTCGGCACTTCCACCCGCTGTCTGCTGGTGTAGCTGGTAATGCCTTCGTTGTGGCTCGCTCGCACCCCGAAAATGCAGGTGCGGGCCGGACAAAGGGATGCCTCAGAGGAGAGATGAAGGGCAGAGTGCAATGGGGAGACGAACCGTGTAGGCAGAGCATGAGCGAGCAGGGAGGGAACGGGCAGGCTCTCAGAGCGACCCTAGCCATCGGGCAGCAGCAGCGGTAGCGGCCCCAAATAAAACCTATGCACAAGACGAAAACTTGCCTCTGTTGGGAAGAGAGAGAGAGGGAGAGGAGTGAGAAAACTCACGGAGCGAACCTGCTCCGCTACACAGTGACAGGTTGCCCAAGTAAAAGCCTTTGATCTGAGATGAAACCTTAATGACTTTTTTTATGGGTTGAAGGGTGGGGGGCTAAGCAAGATAATTGTTTACAAATTTAGCAGAGTAAACAGGCAGCATTGTGACACTAGACAAGAGAGGGACAGGAGGCTGATACGCAAACCTGCTCTGCTAAAACATCTGCCTGATACAAACTTGCTCCAGCCGGGAAGACTGCTGCGGAAGAAGATAGAGCTCAATCTGCATGTGGAGAGGAACCTGGAGGGCGACATCAGCCACACAGCCCCAGACTGGCGAGCAGCTGGCCAGCTGTCATCAGTGTACTGTCACCTGGATGTGGACCAGTACCGGCTGGTGCGTGGAATACTGGCCCATAATCTCGGGGAGAAGGTGGAGGACTTTCAGAGGCCTGTCATGTCGCATCTGCAAGATCCCAGCATACAGGTCAGACCTTGATGGGCACCTATTGCTCGGCTTTTTTTTTTTCAGTGCTGTTTGATGTTGGGGAATTGAGGGGTTGAGTGGGAAGAAGACAGAAGAATGATTATGTGACCTGAACGTGTTTTTAATCTTCAGTAATTCTGCTTCCCTTTTTTCTTCCTTTCTTCCTTTTATTCTTTTAGGAGGGGAATAAAAATAGCTGTAATTTAGACAGAATTTTGGATGGGTTTTTAGTGGCTACATCGCAAAACATCACGATGTGAATTTGTTTTTTTTTTATTGTAAGAGACATGCTATTAGTATAACATCTTGCAGACGGTTCTGAGTGGTGAAGTCTGGAAGTCCATCAGCCTGGTCATGCAGCTGCATGATGTGACTGTTGAGCTTCTCACATCACATGCAACCCCAGAGCATCTCCCACGTTCTCTGGCTCGCCTGGACTTCATCCGGTCTCGACTGTCACATGAAAGTTTCTCTGACCAGTCCAAAGATGTGGATCTTGTGTCACATGAAATTGTCGTTTCTGACACGCGATTCAAAGGTGTGTTGTCACTGGTTGTCTGCCTAGCCTGCACATGTTTTCATGATGGTGTCAGCAGTCTGTCTTTTCTCTTTTGTTTTTGGTATTTCTTTTCGTTTGCTTTTAAAAAATCTGTTTTTATCCTGTCATCTTCTGACATCTGTGATTTTTCATCTCTGCTCTTGCTTTTACACTAGATACGTATTTCACTTGTTTGATTGATTCTTTATTACAGGTAACAGAAGGTAATTTTTTCTCCCATCCTGTAATGCAATGGGGTTCCTTTCAGATAGGGTATTGGTTTAATGCTAAAATGTTAACATGGGGTGTCACGGAAAGCCTGGTGAACAGGGTTGCCTGCATTGAAAAACAAAGTTCTTTATTATATATGTTTAATGTACCATGGATGTGAGATAAAGGAATTGTTCTCATGCATTTTACAATGTACATACCAAATGTTTTGGACACCCCCATTCAATCTTTGAATTTCTATCTTTCCAGTGGATTACCCCCCCCCCCCCCCCCCCCCCCCTTACGTTTTTAGTAAGACTTGTCTCAATCCTGTCTGGTTGGACTGATTATCTCAACAGAAGAACCTGTCAACTCTCGGCCCAATTTGTTTACCAGCATCCTGCAGCCGCCAGTTGGCTCTGGCACAGGTTCACAAGGGTTGCAGGTAGAGATGCATTTCCGTTCAGCTCCGGACAGCACCGAGTTCACCATCTTGTTAAACAACATGAGGGTCATGTGTATCTTTGACTGGCTTGTCTCTGTACAGGAGTTCCTGATGACGGAACCAGTCAATCCTTTTCTTGAAGGTAGGTAGCACAATACTAGTTCTTAGGTCTTGTTTAAAAAATAATATAATAAAAGAAATGTTGATTTTGAGGGCTTATTGGCTTTGTGGATGTTGCTGCTTGTTTATTGTGTGTGTGTCTTGCATCATGAGAATGCTGTTTCTTTGCACAGAGCAAGTGCTTCAGCCTGAACATGCTGCTCAGCAGCCATTGGCCATGAAAAACAAGCCTGGTAGCCGGACCCAGAACCCTCTGACGGTTTCTCGTGGCATCATTACCAAGCGTGGCCCGCTGGTGGATGAGGTTAGTGCCTGCCTGTCTATGCATGTTTAACTTCCTGCTTTTCACTGCATACAAATATCACTACCAATTTGACCACAGAATACCTGGCTGTTAGCGCACAGGACATTTCCCTGCCTGTTAGTGCTAAGAAATCTGCTTTTTATTGCCCTATTACTGCAGCCTGGATAGCTCAGTTGGTTGAGCTGCGGACTAGCAGGTGGAAGGTTGCTAGTTCGAATCCTTGGGTGGCCAAGGATTATTTCCTGGAGTTATACATTAACCAAAGGATACTGAGCCAAGCTACATTGAATGACACAGACAACAGTTTTGGGGCATTACCCCTTCATCAAGACAGCACAAACAGGCAAAGACACACCAAAAAAACCCCAGGCACTTCGCTGAGTGAGGTCATACAGCCTCATACAGCATCAAATGAAATACAGGAAGACAGAGTTCACATTAAAAGATAGAATTATACATTATGCAAACTCCATTCGGCTATTTCCTGCACATTAAACTGCCTGTCCTCACTGGCCATCTTACTGCAGCCATCAGTTTGGTGGTTCTTTCAGTGCTTAGCCTACTAATAGGACCCTATTCCCCCCTCTAGTCCACCATCCTGATAAGTACCCAGTAACCAGCCTCCCTAAGTATCACTGCTTAGAGGGCAGACTGGGGGGGGGGGTATTTGTTGCTTAACGTCCAGTCGCAAACTATGTGCATATCAGGACGGTGCTGCTTAGACAAAGTTTACGTGGTGCCACACGTGGGGCTGCTGTCACAACACAGGCCTCAGTCCCACCCAGTCACATTATACTGACACTGGGCCAACCAGTCCTAGTACTGTTCCCTCTAGTGCCAGGCGTCTAGCAGGGCAGCTACTAGATTGCCAATTTTTAAGTCTTAGGTATGACTCGGCTGGGATGCGAATCACCGACCTCCCGCCTCGGAAGTGGACGCCTTAACCATTAGACCACTGAGGTGGTCACTGCTTAGGGACCTTTCTGTCCTTTCACAAATACGGAAATACAAGTGCAGAGAAAAGCAGAGAGTCCTTAAAGAACAACATACAGGAAATGAACTGGACAGAGAATGCCTTGGAATCTATCTTGCTCTGTTAGCTTTGGGTTTGATGACATTAACAACCATAACAGTACTGACAAGCCTTATCTTTATAAATCTTGTATCTTACCAATTCACTCCCATAAAATAGCTATAAATTTACATTGAAACACTTTGACGAGTAAGATTCATAGTATTTCTATTTTATATGTTTTGTTTTTTCCAGTTTCCATATTAAACATACAGTTTACAATAATAAACTTCTTTATCAATACATTTTAACTGGTAAAAACTAGCTGTATTTGCTTGTTAAATGTTTTAAATTTAAGTAACATAGTTGGAATAGGTAAATCTAAGCTATTTTCATGAGTGTTTTGTTTTTTTCTTTGAAGGTGAAGGTTCCATTTGAACTGAAGCTGAATGTGTCTGACACACAGTTTGTTGTGGTCGAGAATTGCACAACCCTGGACACTAATGCTGTTATTTTAAAGGTAAGAGTCAGTTTTGACTGGATTACTGCTCGCAACGTCGGATGAATGTGATGTTTGCGACCTCGCACTGGTTGATAAACAATTTGTTTAAAAGTCTCAATTTTGAGTTAGAAACAAAATTTTTCAAGGGAATGCACCATTGCTATCACTTGTAGCCAAATCATGAAAAACAACTAGCAGTTACGAAATTTCAAACTTGTCTATTCCTATGTTTCACCTACTGTTAAATCTTGCAAACCAATGGTAAGCAGAAAATGGAAGTTGCATAGTTCCCCACTTCTCTTTCACCGCTTCACCCACCTTAAAGAAAAAGGCATCCAATTGCCGCCTGTGGAATTTTTCTTGGCAGTCCTGTATCACCAAAATTCAATCCAGCTTCCATAATCATCGTTATATATACTGCAGCATGTAGCTGATTGTAAAAGTGTGATGGCATTCATCATTAGCACTGAGAGGAAAGGGTCAAACAGCCAGTCTTGCACATTTGCTGATGTAACAGAGCACAGCAGTGCTGATGTACAAGCCTCAGGCCCAGGACAAGGTGTTGACGTGCAGCCTGGGCTCGCTGGAGGTCTTCTCATGCTGTCTGATGGCTGAAGAGGACACAGCCCTGTCTATCATTGACCCTATGACCATCAGCATTGAACTGAACGCCAACCCACTGCCAGAGCCCCGCCTGACCAAGTGTGCAGCAGGTGTGGGACTTCTGGCTGTGCCAGAGACGCAGCTGAGGCAGCTCCTGCTGGAGGTAAGTTCTGTTAGGCCAGTTCTTTAAGTGTCATTGCAAATTAACCAGTCTTTTGCAAGCCACAAGAGTAAGTGCAGGTTTTTCAAACGTTGAATTGCATTTATAAAGCGCAGTCTGTCTCTTCGTTTGATTAGCCCAGTGACTGAAGATTCTGCTTGCCTTTGCTTCCATGAATTGTCAAAGTTTATGAGACAAATGGGCTATCTTGTTTGAAAGTAATGTAAATCAATTTAGCAGTCAGTAAAATGTTTTGTAACTTCATGACCACCCTACCACCCCCATCTCCCCCCACCCCCCACCCATTCAGTGGAGCATTTTCAACAGTGTGACTCAAATGACTTTATATGGTTATGGTTCTCTGTCCCTGTCATCAGATCACCTTCAGCACCATGAACATTCGCGTGTCTTACCACGACATGGTCATGTTTCTGGCCATCATCAACTCGCTGCCTGCCCAGGCCTTGAGGGCCAAGAATCAGACCTCTGTCACTGGAGACTTGCCAGCCACAGCCACCCTTCCATCTTCACAATCTACTTCTGCCTCAAAGCCGCTGCTCCCTGTGCCTGATCAAACCACTCTACAAAAGGATGGATCTACCATTAAAGGTACTTGAGCAGGTCTTGGTTTTACTGACATTCTTTCACTTCCATCATGGTTTTTGAATGTGTCAGCTACTGTTTAGGCCTTAGTGCTTACTTTGTTACTCAGCATTAATCATAACAGCAGAAGTTAAATGTTTGGCACACATTTTTTTTTACGACCTTTCTGATTTAGAAATAGTCAAATAAGCAAAACTTAAAAGATGACAGTAGTGATTTCTAGCTGTGGATTTACTACAACAATAAACACTACAACTCCGCAAATGTGTAATGAGCTTCGTTGAACTCAGTGGCGCAGATGTTCACTTTCTCCATCATAGTTCAGGACAGCACATGGGTCCACATGAGTGATTTATTCAACAGAGTGTTGTCACAGACAAATGCTGGTGTTGTAAACTTAATTTTAAAATCTGTTTTTAATATCCAGTGTACAATTGGTGGATAGCTGTAACACCTAATACCTTGTGAGAAACATAGCAGTTGTGGAAGAATCATAAAATTCGACATGTTTTTACTGTAGACTGGTTTTGCCAGCAGTTGTATTTTTACTGGTAATGCAAATGTTAACCACTTTAGCCACCATTGTGAGTCTTTATGGAAGAGGAATTCATGTTCAATTTTTCTGCTACATGTATTAAAAGTAACAGGGTTTCATATAAGTGGCAGGTTAGAACATATTTTAAAATCTCCAGAGCAAGAGTGAAATATAATACACTTCTTACTATTCGTACAACAAAATAGACTTTTACTAGCTCTTTTGTGTTCAAGGCATGATTTGTTTATCAGAAATAGAACCAGTTTTTTGTAACAATTGCCATACAGATATAACCATGGTAAAATAAGATAAACGTCCTACAGTATCTGTAAGTCTTGTAGCCCACTTCTTGGTGCAGAATGAGAATGTTCTAACAATAAGGAGATTTCGGTATAAACTTGCTGTTTCAAGGAACGCTGAATCTGGATTATCTGTTATTTAACTTGCTATTTTAAGGAATGCTGAATCTGTTTAAAACAATGGCAATTTGCAGGAATTAGAACAAAATACTGGTGGGAGAAAATGTTTGTGAATGCACAGGTAAGGTTAGAAGCAGCACAACCATCTTCCTAGGCATGCTACACCTTGCACGTCAAACTCATATAACCGTGTACTCGTGGTTTGGTAGTTAACGCTGCTTTTCCTCTCAGCGTGTACCTGTACGGGTGTGAGGTCCTTCAGTAGCTATATGCAGGCTTCTCACAAGGAATGACGCTGGCATGTGTTATCTGGTTTGTGTTTTTGAATTGGTAGATGACAGTGAACAACAGCAAACATAAGAAGAGCCAGCAAAGATTTAAAATGAGTATACATCAACATAAACGTAACATCAGCATAATGCGTACCTGTTTACCTCTAGATCAATTTGCAATTGCTGTTTCTTGTCACAATACTGTACCGTGACCCAGAGCTCTAATATCTCGATTAACCGCACCTTCCAAACAAAAATGCAGCCCCTCTGCGCATGTGCACACCACACGTCACCTGTCCGGAGAGCTCACTGACCAATACAGACTGACTTTCTCAAGCACTGTTGGGCAGGCCAGATGTGTGGATTACCTCTGGCCTGTGTTTGCAGTGTGGCTTACGCATTGGTGTTAAGACCGCCTTTACACTGCACTGCACTGTCTCAGCGTCTCAAGGAACGTGAGCTTTTTTGTTTTTCCATGTTTCTCCCTGTACTTCTACTGTTTTTTAGTTAAACAGGGTTGTTTGTGTGGTGTTCTTCCATCTTTGCCGATCGCCTCTATATACGTGTGAGCATTGTTTGGTACTCATCTTTGCTTCCTTTACCTGTCCTCACGCTTGTCTTGACCGTGACTTAAAGTGCGCTAGGTGTTTGTCTTTTGCATTTTTTCCTTCACACCTAGGTTCGCCACATGATTTTACGCATGAGTCGCTCCCTCTTGCATCTGCTGATGGTTACTCAACAAGACCATGCGGCCTTTTCTGGTTGCTTACCTGCCACTCTGGTGTTCATCGCCTTTTGCTTTTGGCTACATCCCTCTGCCACCTGGGTTCTGTGCCGCCATGCACTGTGACTTCCGCTGCTGTCGTTGCCTTGCTGGTTCCACTACCTGGGCTTGGTCCCTCCTTGCTGGTGTCGGTCTCTCCTGCCTCCGTGCGTGCCTCTTGCTCCACTTCAGCTGCTGCTGCTGTCCGTGGTCAGCCCTGATGATGTCATTGTCCCATTCCAGTTTGGTCCACCTGCTTCACCAGCTTGCTTGCCACCCACTGTGGCAGGGAGAGTAGCGTAGTGGCTTCTCTCGTGGGACCTTTAGGGGAGGGGCGGACACTTGTTCTCTGGATCTGGCAGGCCGTCCCCTGGGGTCGGATGTGTTGCCCGCATGGCATCTACTCCCGCCGACCACCCCTTTCTGGTTCTGCCTGTGCCCACAATACTGGTTCCTTTGATACACTGTGTTCCAGTTGGGGTTGTGATCGCACCTTCGTGCTTCCTTCCAGTGGCGAGGGCTTCACATTCAACTCTTCTGGGTCCCTCACCTGTGGGGGCGCCAGTCAAGTGGGGTGGAGGGATGTGGCTAGGACTTTCTGCCTTCCTAGGTGACAGATGTGAGGCCTGCCTCTCCCTTCCACTCCCTGGTGGCGCATGTGGCCCTCTTGCTGGTGGCCACCCCTCGCTGGTTCCAGTGGTTCCGGTGGTGCCTGGTGGTGCTGACCAGAAGTTGCAGAGGTGCATCCTCCTGCTCTTACTTCCTCCTCACCTGGCTTTTCGCTCGTGTTCCCGGCAAGAGTCCTGCTGGTGTGGTCAGCACCATGTGAGGCAGGGGCATGGCTTCCCCAGTGGCCCTCGGACAATTTCTGCCACCCGCTGGAGGCTTTGACTTGCTCCCCTGCTGCCCCCGTGGGTACTTACGGTTCCCACTGTGGCCGTGCCTCAGCGACCTGTGGCGGGCCTTCCTGCCTGTCCCACCTGCCTCTTCCCACAGCCTAGATGACCTGGCTCTGCTTACACAGCTTCCGCCTGGGTTCTTTCTTGGTGGACTTCCGGTGGTCACCTGTGGCCCCCTGGAACTGGCGTTTTGGGATGTGTGGGACATGTCTGGGGTGGTGGACTTTTCCCTCTTGGGTTCTGTCCTTCCACTTCTGGTTGCACGGTCTTCTGCCTGGATGCAGACTTGCGTTTTCTCACTTGCGCACCCATGCGTGATGGATGCGTTGCCGGCCTCCACAGGTCTGCAACACCTGCATTCATCTCGTTGATGGCTCACTGGCCGCATGTCTGCTTGCCATAAAGAGCTCCCACCCTATGGACACCATCTCGCTGGGGGCAGCCTCTTCCTCTGGCTTGTTGGGACACCCCTTCTGGCAGTGTGAAAGCTTGCTTCCGCCATGCAGAAGCTCCAGTTGAGTTCCTTCCTGCCTTATGGCTATGCATACTCTCGACTGGCTGGCCAAGGCCTGTGGCTTCTCTAAGCCTCCTTCTGGCCCCTTGTCCTCCCCTACTTACGGCAGCAGTTGTGGTGGCCTTGGTCTCACGCAGCCCCACCCGCCTATTGAGCTTGGGTCTGGGCTCCCATCAGGCGGCTTGCTGTGGACAGCCTTCTCAGGCTTGGGTTGTGCTGGTTTCTGTTACATTCAGCATCTACCCATCCCTCCTTCAGCCAGTAGCCCCTGGTGGTACTTACTCCATTGCGTTGTTGCCTCCGGCAGATGGCTTTTGGTTCTGTGCACCTGCCCACTGCCTTTTCCTGTCAGCCTCACCCTAGAGCTCTTCTGCAATGCCTTGCCCCTTGCACCCATTTCTAATTTCTCCTCCATCCCCACTGCAGTAGTGCAGTCGCCCATGGTGCTACTCACTCAGTGACGTTGTTGACTCAGGTGGACGGCTGGGCTCTGGGCTCCTGCACATGGCTCCTTCCTGTCCTCCTGTCTGCTGTGTCACCTCCACTCCTTTCTCCAGGTGGGGCAGCTTCTACTCCTCTCCCTTCTGGGGTCGTGGAGTGCCTGGTTCCAGCCGCTTATGGCTCTCCTTCCACAAGGTTTCCACTTCCCACTCTGGAACTGGAAACCTGGGCAGTGGACGCATTCTCCCAGTCTGGGGCAAGGCTGGCTCTCTCCATGTTTCCCCTCTCGTTTCTGTGGACTGCAGGGCTTGCTCTGTTCTCCAGTGAGCTTCTGCTGCACCAGAAACATGCAGTGGGGGGGGGGGCAGGGTGGACCCTCACTGCCCTTGTCCTCTCCCTTAGCGTCCGGCCTCCTCAACCCTGGTAAGTTTTTTGGGGGAGTCACCCACCTCCTTTTTGTGCTATTCAGCCCTTTGGGTCATGGTGCAGTATTGTGACAAGAAAATACAAATTTCTTGCTCTAGATTTGTTTCTTTAGCAATACTTACCATGACTCATCATAGACCCACCCTCCTCCCCACTGGATTTTGCATCTGGCTGGAAAAAGTCAGTCTGTATTGATCAGTGAGCTGTGCACACTGGTGACATGCAGTGTGCGCATGCACAGAGGGGCCTTACCAGTATTCCATTTTTGTTTGGAAGGTGCGGTTAAGGATCGCTAATTGAGATATTAGCACTATGGATCATAGTAAGTATTGCTTAAGAAACACAAATTTAGAGCAAGAAATTTGTATTTCCTTTGCCTGAATATCTTTGAGGAGAATGCAGACAGACAGGACTGTCTTTGTCATGTTCAAAAACTGCAGGTATCTGTTCTTTGGGACTGTTATCTGGTTTTGCCTCGTACTCCTGGTTACGAAGTAAAGAAATTCCAAGAAAATCTGTATCGTAGTAGGAGAGCAAACAAATCTTTTCTGGCTGCTGTCTGTATGGTAACTTGTCAGTTGTGTTCTTCCCTTGCATCTTTTTTCTTTTCTTTTCTTTTTTTTTTTTTGTCTTGAGTTGAGGGAGGGGTAGAGAATAGGCCACACAAAGTCACTGGGACCATCATGTCTTATGTTAACATCCTCCTCAGAAACAAACATGGACCGTCTTGTAGAGATGGGCTTCAGCAGGGAGGATTGTCAGCTTGCACTGAGAACTTGTCAGCAGGATTTGAACGACGCAGCCCTGTGGCTGAGCTTGCATGCCACGCCAGTTAGTTCTGCCTCCCCAGACAGTTGGGTGGGTGGGGATGTTTCTCTTACCTCCAAGAGTTTGACCAAGTCCGATGCCCAGAAAATTTCAGAAGCCTACCCCAGAGCAACACTCAAAAGCGATGGTACCTTTTTGGTTACTGCAGTCGAGGTGAGCACAGAATGCCAGTGGATGAGTGGGGAGAGGTGGGGCAAGAGAGGAAGGAATGAGGGCAGAGAGTTATGTGGCTGTGTGGGTGCATGAGATCATGTACATGCACTAGCACAAGTGTTTAAAGGAAGACATTATTTCCCTGAAGATGCAGTGTTAGTGACACCAGGTCCCAATGCTCACTTGGTTTCAGAAATAAAGCATTTTCAAAACATATACATTTTTTGGGGGGGAGGGAGCAAGAACATTTTTTGGCCATCTCATACCAAATTTAGCTTCATGGTCAATATTTTATTTGCTACTTGTGTGTGTGTGTGTGTATGTGTTTATTTAGTTCTGTTGTGTTGTTTGATTGTGTAGCTGTTTTGATTTGTTTGTTTTGTTGTAATTATTATCATCTGTGATGACCAGCACTTTTGGCAGTTTTGCAGTTTAAAATACACATCTCATCACCCAGTTCTAGAGTTAACAAGTATTTTCTGTACATTGTGACATGTTTGGTGTGGAATTTTAGGTTAGTGTTTGGGGCCTTGTATCTTTTTTCACTTGTTGACTGGCATGAAGTTATATTGCTTTGCGTGAAATCCTGTTTAATTATTGTGAATATTTGTGACTATTTATTTCGCAGATCTTTTGTGGATGCAGTATTGTTTTAAAATTCTTTTGGAAATCTTGAGATGAAGCTGTAGTTTGCATGGACAAATCTGGATTGGCAAAATCAATTAATCATGATGGTAAAACTGGAAAGTCAAATCGATAAGAGTAATAACTTAAAGAAATTTTTTTTAATAAAATAATCATCTCTTTAACATCCTAGTGTGATAGTACTTTGTCATGCAGGAAATACTATCCTATGATCTCACAATGACAATTTTAAAGACTCACAAGTGTATATAAGGATTTAACTTTCTCTTTTTACAGCTTAAAGCTTCCTGTGTTTGTTTGTGTCTCATTGATGATTGTGGAGATGCGGATGTTCCACTGGCTGAAATTTCCTGTAACGGTGAGTTGTGAGTTCCCATATCCTGATGTTGTAATTTATGATGATTGCTGATTTTGTTACTTCAGAAACTCTCAGGACATATTTGAGGATAAAAATAAATTTTGTTTAACTGGTCTTCACTTAGCCATTATCCATAGGATAGATTTAGCCCTACTTTTGTACATTGGTTTTCACATATATCAGCATTACACAATGCTTTATTACTGTAAAGTAAATGTAGAATTAATTATGCAGAGGAAAAGAGAAGATGTTTTCGGTTTCACCAAGACAGTTCAGAAACAACATGAGATGCTAATGTTTAACTGCATTACGTTTTACATGGTCAATGTTAACCACCCCGTGAAACTGTTGGCCACGTTCATATGTATGAAATGTATTCTGGCATTTCTCATGTTGCAACTTGTTGCTTGTGTGGCCACGAAGCAGCCTTCATTGTTGACTTGTCACGAACAAGCTTAATTGTCCAGGCATCAGCATCCATCAGAGCATTGAACCTAGCTTTGAGGGCAGAGGTCACTTGCAGCTTCTGGGAGAGTACTATAACCGTAGTCTGTCTGGGTGGGAACCCTTCCTTGAACCATGGAGGTACTGTCTGCTTTAAAATTGAAATTTGTGTTGTACTATTCTCCACTCCTCATGTCAATTTTCAAACTGGGATAGATGTCTTGGGGGTTGGGATCTGCCCTTTAGTCAGGGTTAATAATGTGGCCTCCTGTCTCTCTCTTGCGTTCCCTCACTTCAAGCACCACCACCACCGTTCCTCTGTTCACAAGTCTGGGTATCTGCTTTTGAGCTCATAATATTTGTTCTAGAGAAAGTCAGTTTGACTTTAAATAATCATTATCCTATTTCCTGGCTGGCTGTTGCATGTAACATGTTATTTGGTAATAAGTTTGGCTTTTCCCACCAACGATTTTAGATGTTGCAGATATCTTTTACCCATTAGAATTGGGCACTATATGGTAACACATTCACTAGCCAGAGAGACCAGCGATGCAGTCAGCCATGACTGATCAGCTGAAAACTGTACATCCTGCCCTCGCCCCCTCATCCCCTCCATGAACTGTGTTCACTGTCCCACTGGTTCAAAACTCACTGAATTATGCAGCAGCATCAGTTATTCTCCAGCCACCGCGGGGATGAGGGAGGGACATTCAGTATAGTGCCTGATTCTAATTTACTAAAACTAAATTTATATAGAAAAATTTCCTTTTCCTTGTGGACATCTTTTTTGCAGACATCAGTTTTAGTTTTCGTGCACGAGGAAAGCTAAAATGAGGATATCTGTTTACATATATACAGAGAGCTGTATTATTTAGATGAGTAGTCATCGACAGTCAAGTGAGCCCCATATTTGCCTGTATTTTGCTTCATGTTTCAGGTGCAATGCTGAATGGAAACAGTATAATGATGCTGAAAGAAAATTAGCAATACAAGTTTTAGGTATGTAAAGATTCGTGCAATCTGGAAGCATATATAAAAGTATACAATGCTGTGCATGTGTGTGTGTGTGTGTTGTAAATATGTGAATCAGTGTGTGCATGCTTTTACTTTCATATTGTTACTTATTCTGCATCATCAACTACTGATGTATATTGCAAGATCACATGCTTTTCTTAAACATGTTTGTCAACCCCTTGCTGCCTGTTTGTTAGCATCCGATGTGCTGAATCTTAACATGACACGCACGCTGGTGGAGCTGTGTGGAGAAACCAAAGGCAACTGGACACAGGATTATCTGACCCAACACAGGTAAGGATCTTTGAAAGGGTTGGTAGGGCAGCTAATGCCAGGTGGTCAGAGCATGGTCAAGATATGCATTTGTTACCAAATAGGCAAAGGGAACTTTCCCAGGTGTCAGTATGTGTGTTGTAGGGTTGGGTCCAAACCTGGCGTGCATTGGGGTGTCTTGACAAGTTTTTTTTAACCATGCAGATCATTGTGGAGAGGAAAAATCAGATATGCAGCAAGCAGAATGAGGACACAAATAGCCTTTTTTTTACTTTGTCCCTTTAACCTTTTTTTTTTTGTCTGCCCCAAACCCCACCACCACCAACATCACCACTAACATCACCACTACCACCACCCCTACCACCACCGCTAACATCACCACCATTTGTCTTTCTGTCTTTCTCATTGCTGGTTGTTTATTGTGCTTGTGACAGAGAAGACCAGAAGAAGCAGAAAAGAGAAGGAGACACAGACATAATGAGTCGTCGTTCGCGCTTCATTCCTTACAAAATCCGCAATGACACAGGCTCTCCTCTCTGGTTTATGACTGCAACATCCATGCCATCCAGGTTTGTCTTGATGATAGATTTTTAAAAAATAGCTTTATTTCTGCGGTTTGGCGTATATCACACTGTTTAGTAGTGCTTGGCATGTCATTTAATTTGTTTCTAGTTGTCTGTGCTCAGGGCCTTGTAAATTCTAAATCCTTTTACATCTCTCGCTCTCTCTCTCTCTCTCTCATGCTAATTTGATGTTTGAAAATCTCAAGTTTGCCACAAAAGACGCTGCAGCCCAGTGCCCAGCATGGTGACTCTTCCTACATAAAAGGCTCTCGCTGGGAGCATGTTGCTCCAGGGGAGGCCAGACCTTTCCATTTTCACCGCAGGGAAAAGCTGAGGCATAAGGTATGACCAAAGAGGCGTAATTTCTGTTTAGCTCGTGAGAAACCAACAGAGAACAGTCACTGAGATGGTGAGACCAGTAGCTCTCAAACTGTCACAAGCAATGTTTGTCGTAGGACAGAAAAGATGCATAAAATATCATATACCAGAATTAAATTCTCAACCGTGTCTTACAGACAGTTTTTGCCTGTGTTATTGTCAGTTCTTAATGATGCATATTTCATTGATGGTTGATTTTAGATGTCGCTAGAATGTCTCAGCATGTATGTGATATTATAAGTAACATGTTACAGAAAACACATGACATGCACATCAACCAGCTAGTAGTGCTGGTGGATGGATGGCAAAAGTTGTCACCTGTGTCCGTGGATAAGGTTGGGGTCTACTTCAGGCATGCGGATCCCGACAAGACTACCAATGTAAGTGGCTTTTTATTTCATGTCGGTGGTTCTTAGTTTCTGTGCTGCGGCAGACTGCAGACCCCGAACAAAGCTTTCTAAATGTAACCGTCTTGGTGTTGTACCTGTCAATAGAGGGGGGCGCCACCAGCAAGGATTGTGCTGGATGTCCAGCAGGAAGGAAGTGCTCGCAAACTCATCATTGTCCGCTCAGCGCTCATGCTGATCAACAAGCTTGACAGTATTGTTGAGCTCAAGTTAGAGAAAGGGGATGAAAAGGGTTAGTAAACATTTCTGTCGTCACTTGTTTGCTTGGTTTCTTGTTTTCCTTTGTTTCATCCTTTTATTTATTTTTTTTGTTTGGCTGTGTCTGCACAAAAGTCTATGCATTATTACAGTCATTCCTCTTTTATCTGCATATCTGATAATTAATTTCCTATCTTTGTGTCATAAAAGTAAACAGAAAAAATCAGTAGAGAACAATGTGAATTTGTATCACATTCTAAATATCATGAGAAGCTAGTTGTACTCAATGAATGCTACCATATCGGATAGCTCTGTGGCGGACGATGTAGGCTGCATGTGTAAAAATCCTAAGAAATAACATAAGGGCCTAGAGACAACAAAGATTTTTAAAATGTAAACAAATGCTGAATAAAATCATTTTTCACCTTAATCTTTGCCATCTTCTCAAAGCTTGTTAAAATCCAGTAGAAATGAGGTAACCAAAGGGAGACAACCCTTTCAAAAATGCCTGCACTGCTGATAGTTTCCCTTAGACCACTTTCTTTTGAAAGATGTGCCGAAATTTCAGAAACCTAGGCCATGGGTTGACAGTACCATTTAGTGTCATTCTATCTCTATTAGCCTGAGAACCATGCTTTGAACTGCTGTCATTCTGTTTTTCACACAATTTAAGCAGGTAGGCACAAGGTCATCTATCTCCCTATCAACCAGCCCACCCCTGTGCCTCTGGCCTGCGTGGACAAGCCGATGTTTGCTCGACCAGTCGACTGGCAAGTGCACTTCTGCCGAGAACCAATCCAGTGGCGGCATGTGACAAAGCCAGGAGAGCACAGTGACAGCATTGGGGCCTGTGAGTCGCTGGGTGGGGCTGACCTGTACAGGTGAGACATTATGTTTCTGCATGATGTCCAGTTGAGGGGGGGGAGGGTAAGGGTATAGTGGCTTTATTTATTTATTGCCTGTCACCAGATTGGGGTACCAGAGCCAAAATACCATTAGTTGCAATGAAAGTGGGAGGGCTTTGAATGTCTACACTTACAGTGAAGGAAAATTCAAATTTATGTCATCTATGTATTCTTGAAGTGAAGAAATGGAATAATTTCACATATTATTCTACCAGTGCAGCAGTAGTGTATTCAGAGGGATTTTTTAAAATTTTAACCAGAAAGACATCTTTTTGCTGTGCCAGCAATTTTAAAAAAGCATTTTGCTGCTGTTTGGAACTTTAGTTGCACTGTATACTATTTAGAAACTGTACATTGTGGCTGCATTGTTGCCTGCATATGCATTGTGATATTTTGCACAAGTGGTGTGTTGTGGACGTGTTTGGTCTGCGATTCCTGGATAGGTTCTGTGTGTCTGTGGTGCGAGAGAATTACCCTGAGGATGCTGCCAGCTGCAGCATGCCTGGCCATCAAGTGACGCTGGTGTCCCCTATCACCATCATTAACCTGCTGCCTCTAGAACTGCACTATTATTTACGTGGGATGGGCGTGTCAGGCAATCTGAAACCTGGCCGGGACGCGGCTATCCATGGAGTGAGTCATGTTTGTAATCTGCATGGGGGCTTGCCTATGTATGCATCCATAGATGTGTTCAGAAGAGTGTCGTTTTTGGGATGATGCATCTGTGCAGTTAATTAGCAGAGGCAACTGATTGAACAAAATGTAAAAATCTGCTGTCAGCCTGCAGTGATTATGAAAGTTGAATATAATAATCTGGTTTAGTTTGCTGTCAGATTTCTGCTAAAAATCCTATGATAAATGCAGACAACATCTTAAACAACATAGTTTAACTCAGGTTAGTTTCACTACAGACTGACGGGATGTAACAAGGATGACATATATTCTGCATAGTTTAACTACAGACTTACATGATGTAACAAGGGTAACATGAATTCTGCGTGTTGTTTACATTGGTGAGCAGGTGGATTTGCGCAGTAGTCTTGAACTTGGAGTTAACCTGGAGAATTTTCCATCTTGCCGTGAGCTGACCATTCCACCCAACACTGCTCGATACAAGGTCAAACTGCGTCTTTTTGACTCCAAAAACCGTATGCTGGAACTCATTGTTCGCATTCTCACTCACCAGGGAGGTGCTCTTCGGGTGAGTTAATGTCTGACAGTAAAACCTACTTGGTACATGAGTTAATGTCTGACAGTAAAACCTACTTGGTACTTGAGTTAATGTCTGACAGTAAAACCTACTTGGCACATGCTGTAATGCGTTATCAGTGTCCTTGTCAGCAGCTTGTAAACTGCTTACCATTTCTGTAAAAAATTTTGACTGGTCTTTTGAAGTTTGCAGAATTTTAAATGGGTTGTTGTAACACAGAAATCTGTTGATGTTCAGAGAAGATGAGATGGGTCTGTTGATGTATGCAGAAGATGAACCAAGTTAGTTAATCCATATGTTTATTTGTGCAGCTCATAGTCTCAGTGCCCTTCTGGCTGGTGAACAAGTCCGGACTTCCACTACTCTTCAGACAGGAAGGTGCAAGTGGTGAGGCTGCCGGTCAGTTTGAGGAACACGAACAGGCGCGCAGTGTCACCCCTCTTCTCTTCAGCTTCTCTGACCACGAGGAGCCAAATTTGTGAGTCCCCCCTCCCCATCCCCCCCCCCCCATTCTGTCTGTATGCATTTAGAGGTGGTTAAGTTGCACAGCAGATGAATGTTTGTCACCAGGTCAAGCATTTTTCGATGTTTTTTTTTCCTCTGGTATAAATTGGTGACGAACGTGGCACATTTTAGGAGATGGAGGGGTGGAGGGGGTGTTTCCATGATCTAGCCTTATTTGCTCATTCGATTTAAACACGAACCGAAAGAGGCTGGTGTCCTTGGTGGCTGCAGGCACCATTGAATTCCTGGGTGAAACATCACCTGTGTTTGTCCATCAAAAGATTACTCGGTTAAGAGCACTGTTAGTCAGAGATGGTTGCTTGAAGTGACCAAGCATTATCTTTTTGACCTTGATTCAATTTTATTGCATTAGTTTAGAAACACCAAATTTTGGGTGTTAAAAACTTCTTTGAAGAGCATCTCATTATCTGGAAGAAATTAAGACACAATTCAGGGATGGTGATAAGCTGTTCAACTCATATGGTCCTCTTTCCTCCACCCACTCTCCCCAGTTGCCAGAAAATGCCAGACCTGTTTTATCTTCGTCAATGAGTGGAATAAGTCCCCCATCTGAAGGTCGCATTGCACAATTCTGCATCATTGTATCAGATTCCACAAAGGCATTCACTTAGTTTCTGCTTTTATAAAATCTGTATTCACTATATTCCACACAGCACAGCCAAAATTTATCCAGTGTGCTATTGAGAATCACATCCCCATGGTGACCTTCGAGTGATCTGTCTTTTGTATGGTGTTGTTCAGTGCAGTGTGTGCATGCAGTTGCAATACTTGAGCTTTGCTCTGGTGTACCAGGGATGAGCACAGCATGCATGGCCTTTTAGTCTTTAGGGCTGTAGACTGAAAGGCAGGAAGCAACATTGTATGCAGCTGAATGGATTGGTTGCTTACTGGTTGCTTAACGTCCCACCACAAACTGGGTGCATATCGGGACAGTGGACCATAGGGGGATGGGGTCCTATTACTAACCTATACACTGAAAGAACCACCAGACTGGTAGCTGCAATAAGATGTGCGGGGAGTTTGCTAATGGAGTTTGAACAAGGTATCACTCCAGGAAATAATCCTCGGCCACCCCAGGATTTGAACCAGCAAGTTTCCACCTGTTAGTCTGCAGCTCTACCAACTGAGCCATCCAGCCCCAAGGCAGCAGAATAGAAAAATAGCAGAGAAACCTGTGCCCTCGGTTCTACACAAAACTACAGAAGACAAATGTGAGATGAATTTGAAGATGAGTTATCTTGCACTTCAAGAAGAAGCAGAGGTTTTACAAAAATACCGATTCGCATACCATGAGAAGTATCCGTACCTAAGGTGTGCAAAACTGGTTGGCAGCATGGAGGACTTTTGCTTGCATGCGTCATGTTCATTCTGCATCCAACAGTTTGAGGACAGCAACACACAACTTAAAGAAGCAAGTGATAGCATCCTTCTTCCAAAAACTGAAGAACGATGAAGCACACACTTGTATTAGCAGATTTAGAGTGTGAGTCTGTACAGATAATGCATTCACTTTCCAGATAACATATTTTAGTAACCAAGATAACACATTGGTTTTTTGGGGAGTAAACAGGTCTGCATGCATCGAAAGTGAGTGAGTGGTTCATGTGCACAGACATGTGTTTGTGTAAAAGTAAGAACTAAGTTAAGCAGCAAGTGCCTTATTTTTCAGTGATGGAAACGTTGGCCGTATGGAGTTGTGAGTGACTAACCCAGAATCATTATGTTGTCATGTTTATTTCTGGGTTTATTTCCATATATTTCTTTTTTAATATTGTTTTCTGTACTAGGTTATTGGTAGAACATATATCCTGTCAATAGTAACTGTGATAGATATCACTTTTCATTATGTAGCAATGTAGGATTTGGTCAAAACATTTACAAAATTTTACATTTAATAGACAGAGGCATTGCATACTCTTCTGTGTCACATATACCTCTTCTATCATTTGGTTTGAAATGTCAGTTCTTTAGGTATTTAGACTTTGTTTGCACCTGCAGATTGACTGCATGCGTATGCACATAAATGCATGGGTGTGCATGTAAACGTGCACATGCATGCTGGCACAAACACTTTTGTTCCTATACAGGGACTTGCATTTGTATTTGCCTGGGAATCATGTGATTTTGTTGGATTCAATTATACCTGTGTATAATCCACGGGGTATTTTAATTGAACACGTCGTATAAACATTGACTTTGACTGGAACAGTTCATGATTAGAAATAGGGAGTATGCTGTCGAGAGGAGGACTCGTTCGATTTTGAGGATTCTAGGGACAAAACTACACCATGTCCTATCAAAATTGACACAACTTTGCATTTTGATATTCAACATGAAATCATAATACAAGCTTGCAAACGTAGACTAGAGCCTTTCTTCCATGTTTGTTCTGTGAAATCCACTTCAAGTCTAGGCCAGTGGATTGTCATCGTCAGACATCTGTTGATACTACTGTTTGTGCTAGCAAATGGTCCCCAAGCCATTTTAGCAATAACTCCAACAGTAACAGACACCTGATTTGTACGCCAGTCAGTGTATTTACACTAAACCAATGCTTTCTGTACAGCACTGCATTGTGACTGTATGCCAAAGTCAGTTAGCACCCCAAAAACTTAAGTATTCGGGGGTTTTTTTGGCTGGAACCTTCATTCAACCATTTGGTACATATGAGAAATATAATGAAATTAGATTTTAGGATGGTCAAAAAGTCAATCTTGAAATACAAAGGCATCGTTTTCGGCAAGGTGGACTTTGCCTCTCTGGTTCCTGGCCAATCAGTCAGTCAAAGACATTTGCAGTTCAGGAGGCAGAGTGAGCATAGTGTCTTGTGCAGGGGAGAGGGGGTCCGTTCTCTTTACCTTTATTTGATACTGTATAGGTGTACTAAAACTAGCATTGGACCCCTACCTGCTCGTTAGTGTTCACAGTGTTATGCATATTGTTAGAGTTGTTCACAATGAGCAGAACAAGCCCTTTTTGGGGTGGAGGTGGTGGGCAGGGGGGGGGTTGAGGGACTATTTTTCTTTGTATCAGTGTCTGTACTGTCTGTGTGTGTTTAATATTAAAGACCTTTCTGTCTCCACCAGTTCTCAACATTTACAAAAATTCAAAGGGTTCATTTTATAATTTCATATTTCTTGTCACAATACTGTACCATGACACAGGGTGCTAAATTCTCAAGTTACCGATCCCTAACTGCATCTTGCAAACAAAAACTTTTGTACACAAACCCTGGTAAGGCCCCCTCCATGCATGCACACACCCATGTGTCACCCCATGCGATCTACTCAGTGCCCAATTCAAGCTGACTTTCTCAAGCGCCATGACTGATGTCGGACATCCCTTTGCTCCCATGGCGTGGTCTTTGACCTTAGTCTTCCCTACTGCTGCACGCCTCTCAACAGCTGACAAAGAATGTAAGCTTTCTCCCTTTTTCTTGTTTTCCACCTGTTTGCTTGTTATTTTAAGCTATACGGTGTTATGCAGGTAGCTGCGTGCGTTGCCTTTTCTCGCCTTTTGCCTCCATGTGTGACGTCAGTGTCTACGTGTGTATTTTTTTAGAATGCGCGCCTGCCCACCCACTTTCTTGATACTTTGCTTATGTGATTGTTCACTTCAGCTTTGCGTTATTACCGTTATTAGGTTTTTGTTGTGGCCTTACTGGTTGCTAAAGTAGTGACACTGTATTGCCTACTAGGTCCTCTGCATAGCCACCCTGCTGGTGTCCATTGTGGGTCTCACTGACATCACTCGGCCAGTTCGGGTGTCCTGGCCTCCTGTGCGGACTTCACTTTCGGCAGTTTGACCTGTGGTGGTGCTATGCCTTTGGGCTATGATGTTCGCAGGACTTTTGGGGAGGAGTTTCCTGCAGTGCCTCCCATGGCGCTGCACAGGGGTCCCCCCATTCTGCACCAGTGGCTGGGTTTTGTATCTGTGGTGCACTTCCCAGCCCTGGCAGTGCACTTTTGGCTACAGCCAAGGCACTAGATTTGGCTCCGCAAGGGTTCGCAAGCACATCCGTGTGAGGCCCCACCCGCTGCTCTTGGAGTGGAAGGGGTGAAGATGTGCCCATAAGATATTCCCCGAAGTTTGGAGGGGGAGATCACGCTCTTCTACCAGTCCACTTCCACCCCACTGTGTTGGGGGGGGGGGAGGGGTCTAGTTCGACCCTTCTCTCATGGCCACTCACTGGAAGTCCCCACGCTTCTGGTGTCAGTCACGTCCAACCACCCCCTTCCTCGGGCCATGATGCACCCTTTGTTCCGAGTTGTGAAGCATAGGTCAAATGCCCACTTTCAGTGGGGGTCTTCGGTCCTCCATCTCTTGAGACACGAGGCAGAAGTTCACACACTTCGGGTGCTGGCCAGCCCAGTAGGAGGTTCTATTACAGGGATCGTTGCTTTTACAATCACCCCTCTGACTGGCCCCAGTTTTTGGCTGCGGGCCTTAGCTTTGGAGGACCCATTTATAAGTTTTTATCCCCAGGACCTCTCTGCCTTTGGAGGGGATAGTCGCTATGACGTGGTGGGGGGCTGCTGTTGCCACCCAGCACCTCTGTTGTGCCTCCTCCTCCTCCTCCTCCTAACCCTGGTAAGTTTTTGTCTTTTGCATGGTGGCATCACCCACCTCCATTTTGTGCAAGTCAGCACTCTGGGTCATGATACAGTATTGTGACAAGAAAATACACATTTCTTAACTCAATT
>SMGT01015906.1:33512-47532 GCA_004794575.1 Lanistes nyassanus | reverse complement strand
ATGCCTACCAGATTCAACACAGCCTACTCGCACGCGTAGAAACTTGCGAAGTAGGCAAGTACCGCGAGTACCGGACTCGCTCGCTATGCTTACGGCCCCAGGGTAGTGGTGGAGCCAGAGGAGAGGCAGTACTGGCAATGTAACGCGCCACGAGAGCCGAGACTGGACAGTAGAGGCAGGGAGGTGGGCTGAAGGGAATGTGCGCAGCAGCAGCGGTGGCCTCAAATAAAATGTAGAAGGCCTCTGTGACAAAATATTTTCCTTGGTTTGGAGTGAGAGAGAGAGAAAGGTTACAGGAGCGAACCCGCTCCATGACATGTCACTACTTAGATGTGGTCCGATTAACCGGATTCGACTGTATAAGCTTCCGTGTTATTATGAGTTCCACATTTTTCAATCCAAAAAGTGATGCGATTGTTGTGATCACATATACGCAGAGTGCAATTTTTGAAGACTTAGCGTTCTTTGCGTGTGCATGCATAGATGTCTCTATTCCACTTACCTGTTTGGTGCAAAATCTTCGAGGAACGGGATGACGCACGAATGATATCGACCTCTCATTTCAAGTCTCCAGTTAGGAACACAGAGCACGCGAATAGGTGGTTGAGAAAATAAGTCGAAGGGAAAAAGTTTTAAAAAGTGTTCGGATGACTTCTTTTTACCGATGGATGGGGTGGGGGTGGGGGATGGGATCAAATAGTCTGCGACGCTCGGGTACCGAACCACAGTCTTTGGGTTCAGAGGACCGCGCTTCAGCCATTACGACATCCACTAGAGTCAAAATACGTTTTCTCATATTTCTCCAAGAGGTCTAAAACATTAGCCATATACGTAAATAAGAAAACGTATAAAGTTGAGAAACAAGAGTTCCGAAACAGTCAGCTGTATTACTCACTGCAATGTAAACTTCTATAAAGGAACAAATATTAAAAACTGGAGTGTTGTGGACATGTATAAAAGCGTATGGGCTGGCAACTAATGAACAGGGTGCAGGAACTGTAAAGTAAAATTTTTGAACACAATGGCAGGCAGGTAAAAAGGAGGTCTGACAAAGGCTGCTATTCTCAAAATTCAAGGCCATTATGGTGCAGCCATTAGAAACAACACAGGAAATGTAGTACAGATGAAAAAGATATTTGGGCAGTCTATAAACTCTATAAACACAGAAATAGACAGCATGAGGACTGTGGCAACTGATGTCCTTCAAAGCACCCACATGGGGGTGATCCTGACAAGAATTCCTTCCCCAGATATATCTGTGAAGGTGTTAGACCAGTTTTTGAAACACTTTCCTCAGAAGATCTTATGCAGAAATGCACACATGGTGGTAGTCAAAATACCATTGAAAGTTTCCACAGCATGATTTGGCTTCGGTGTCCCAAGACTGTGTTCGCAGGACGCAAACGGCTGTGTTTAGCTGTGGCTGGTGCTACCATTGTTTATAAAGATGGTGAATCCGGCAGATTCCCTGATGTTAAACAGCTGTCTATGCCAGTAGGGTACTATACCAGGCAGTGCTTTCAAGAAATTGATAAAGGGCGAATAGAGGGTGTAGAAGTTAGTGCAACACGTGCTGCAAAACACAGGCGACAGTGTCGCGCCCATCAAACAGCATCCCAGAATCTTAACTATAAAGAGTACTACTTATCGGGGGGAGGGGGGATGAGTGAATAAGAATAGCTTCCCAAAGGGCCATTTTACCTTTAGACGTGAAAAAAACTAACAGTTATTCTTTTTATAAAGTCTTTTTCACACCCTCAGGTTGTAATGAACATAATGGGGGGAAATTTTGCACAAAGCTTTGATTTGGTACTCACTTTAGTGAAAAGCATGGATTAACTTCTAAGTAAATTTTAAACAGTTATGCACACATCAGTACGTACCATAAGTACCATGGCCTAAATTGTTTGTTATCCTCCTCCTTCAAACGTTCTGAACACAGCTCACTATAGTTCTTGCTTACCTGTCCTTTGTTGAATTCTTTTCTCTTAGTTCGAACAAACCGTTTCCAAAGATGTAGGGAAAACAGTTAAGATAAAACAGTTATGGTCAGAAAAACTCAGCAGGAAAAGTCCATTTCCCCCATCCGTCGATAAAGAAGTCAACAATTCTTTTAGCCTTTTCCATTTGACTTATTTTGTCAACTGCTACTTCTCATGATCTGTGTCACGCGGTGCTATCCCCCACGTTAGTTCGGGGAAAACCCGGGGTGATAATAGTACTCCGATTTACAGATTAGTTAATATCTGGCTCCCAGCACCAACCACACTGACATAATTTTAATTCTGAGACCAATGAGACCGTTTGCACCTACAGTTCGCTGTCCACATACTGGAGGATTATCTCGCACATTGGTTATATGCGCTCGCCTACTTATTCCCAGTTCTTAGCTCGTGAGCCCCCAGCTCAAAACCCGCAACTATCTCAACCAGTCAGAAGAAAGATAGCGACCGCTTTAAATAATAATAAAAAAGCCATTTACGCGATTCTACTGACATAGACACATCTACATACACAAATATCATAAACTTTAGCACTCACACGCTGGCGTCAGCATTCGCACACGTACCTAATGCGTACGTACAACAAAAGGTTACAGTACCGGTAAGTCTCGAAGACTTGAGATCTTCACCTCAACGTCCAGTGAAAGTCCTACAGAATACCGGGAGTTTACAGTGTTTCACAGCTTTACACGACGAGAGATCCTCAATATTTGGAAGCGTTCACAGGATGGAGCACAACCCTCAGGCTGTGTACACACAACCTAACCCGCTCAATACCAGGCGCTCAGAATAACACGATAAATGAAATCCTGCTAGAGCCAGGAACAATAAGAAGAATTCAGCGTAAATGGATATTCGATGCATTATTTATTGTTAGGAGCACTTTCAATCTCTTTTCTATATTGAAAACAATTCTCTCGCGCTTCTCAGTTGATCTCGGGTTGACATGTGGGATTTCTCAGTGAACATCTTTGCAAAAGAAGTCTCCCAACCCTTTCCCACTCGACCAGGGAAAGTCGTATACCGCACAAAACCGGCCACTTTGGTCGGTCGGTGGTCGGATGAAGGAGGGAGTCGTAAATGGGAGGTCGTTGATATAGTACATGGTCTCCGTTATAATTTTTGGGTCGTATGCAGAGGAGGTCGTACATTGTAAGGTCTATTATGGGAGGTATTACTGTATACAGGAGCTTTTCCCAGCGGGCTTTTGTCTTCATTGGAGGGTCAAGTGGAAGCGAAGGGAGACAGTGAGATGTACGAAAGAGACATGTACGTAGGGATTTATCGGTTGGCAAAGAGAGGAGTCTATCGCAGCAGGTAGGTCCCTGTTTAGCCTATCAAAAGTGCCCCACGACTTAGAACCCCCCTTTACGTTTCGATACAAGGGGGGGGGGGGAATAAATAACCTTGGGACTAACCATCTCTCCCTCACAGCAGTTCACAAAGGGTTTACAGGGATCGACTAGGTTGTATGAAAGGAGTCCCCCCCCCCCCCCCCAAACAAACAAACAAAAAGTCAATAGGCTTGCAACAAAACATGAAGTTTCGGAAGAAATGTTGTAGGCTTACATCGAAAAGAGACTAATTGCTTAATGCATAGAGTTGCATTAGTTCTTAATTGAATTTGTTCCTTTTTCACCATGTACCACCTTTCACCCTGACAGCTCAGTTATATCCGCTGATGGCTCCTAATGCGTGATAGTGAGAGAAGTGCTCTCTTTTTTAAACTCGGGTGTTCTGTGCAGTCACTGGGTAAATGCCCCTGCGTTACCAGAAATTTATCACCAAAGTCCCATTTCAGTAGGGCAAGGTGAGATCAACATCGCATTCTTAGCGTTATCAGAAAATATTAAGATCCTGTTTGACGCTACAGTGTATGCACAACTTCCAAGAAGCTGAACACGATACTTTCCGTGTTGTGTATTAAGTGTCTGAACCCCAGTTCCACAACTGCCCCACATAAAAACCCCATCACAATAATGGCACACCAAGGGTCGAGCAAGAATACGATAATAAGACCCGCACAAAAATGTTAAAACAGGGACCGACTAAAGTTTATACAAAGATGTTGTTATTAACCTTTCCTTTACATTTTTGGTGGGTATTGTGAATTTGTTTTGTGATTTTGTTTGTTGTTGTTGTTATTGTGCAGTTACAATTACGGAGATGAATCAGACTTGCACGATCAAGAACACTGAACTACTGACCCAGTCAACTGAAATCAACTCCACGACGTCGTTCTCAGGTAAGAATTTTAAGAATGTAGATCCCGCTTAAAAATTATTATTCATGAGCTTACAACAGTCGGTTGCCCCCACCATCCGGACAACAAAACCCTTTGCCGGGAAAGTAAACATTTTCTCTATTTGCCTGACCGTGCAGCTACCACCTGTAGAACAGCTACCACCTGTAGATCAGCTACTACCTGTAGAACAGCTACCACCTGTAGAACAGCTACCACCTGGTTTCAAGATCGCAACAGGTGGTAATCTTCCGTTTGAGTGTTCTCAACATAGTGGGCACAACAGACTCAATCAGCATCTCCACAAGAGGATGCACGGTGTGCCCCCCTCCCCCATGGTGTCGCTGTGGAGAGGCAGAGCGTGAAGCGAATTTGTTTTTCCTAAACCGAGTAATAAAAGGACCACAGCAAACCCATCTGATTGGCCACTTGGCGCACGTGACTTCACTGCTCCACCACTTGAACAGTTATATGAGTGAAAGGGAAATGTTCGTCTGATAGGTCATTAATCAGTAGACCAACGTAAATAAAGAAACCTTTCTCATTGACCTATTATGATTGTTTTAATTGCACTGGAGAGGATTGTGGAAGGCGGAAAGCACTACTAAGGTAATTAAGTAGAATGTTGTCAGATGTGCCTAATTATTCCAGCATTGACCCTCTGCCCCCAAACAGTTGAATCAGACAACACCTCTCCTTATCGACAAGGCTACCTCCCCCTATACACTAACGCCTGAGTAGCGGCAGTTGTTACTGGTCTGTGTAAAGGGGTTGTGGGGAGGTGGGGAGGGGGTCCTTCTCGCCTTCAAGTTTACCAATAGATGTACACATAAGCCATCGACAAAGAAATACAGGATGCATAATTCATTTTTCTGTTTTTGAGTCATTCTTCAGTATGAGAAAGAAGATTATGGATTGAGTATGTATATCAGATGCGGGTCATTTTCAGAAACCCGATAAACAAACAAAATCTTTCCTCTCTCTTTAATGTAGTTTATTGAAAGTTTGTTGTATGTCTCAATGCGTGTTCGTGTTCGAAATTTGTTAGACGCCTCAATCCACCCGAAAGAAACACAAGCGCGGATCTATTTCCACCTTTTACTTCAAAGCATGAAATTATTTAAATGAGCATAAAAACATTTATGTTCATGTCATCGTCCCACATACATTAATTACATCTATTCCTCAGTCACACAATCCAAAAGAAGGTTCCTAGTCCAGAAAATGAGTACTGTTCCTACACAGTTCCGCACGTACGAGATGCAATACACTAGTATCTTCTAAATGTTAGTGTCAGACAAGTTCTTGTAAATCAGAAGTAGAAAATGTTTACAACGACGTATGGATAATGTCGATGATCCTGAAGAAAGGGGATGATACTGAAGATGGTGGTGAAATTGAAGACGGGCGATGTAGTTGAAGAGGGCGATGATACTGAAGACGGCGGTGAAATGGAAGACTAGCGATGCTGTGGACGATGACGATATGCAGACGGGGGATGATACGACCCACTGGTCCAGTCGTAGTTGACGAATATTTAACTAAAGTTCTTTTCAACGGAAGCCAATATTTCAACGTTTCGTCAATGTAACAATTCAATCTCTCTTTACTTGCAGTCTTAAGTTGACGTTTCATGTACACTCGGACAAGAGTATTAAACTCTTCGCAACTTGTGTTCTTTGTCGTTTGGCTTTCTGGAATCAAACTCCGCAAATCCGCGGATTCCTACGTGACCTAAATGTGCTCTCCTTAGCAGAACTGTCCGTAAGCCCTAGACGCTCTAGCGGACGCAAACTCTATCTTCAGCTCGTAACTACCAGAGCTCGACTCTGCAATAGTTACTCGAAATGTATAACCTCTCGGGGAAATACATTAAACAACAGAACTCTAATTCTGTTACATCGGGTTCCAGTTCTCGGGCTTGAAACCTATCTCTGTACTTCGAGTTTATTGCTATAAGGCTCTTGTCACCTTGGATAGCCGACCACGGGCTTACTAACGTCAACGGTTTTTGATGTTACTCCATGGTGTAAAATGGACAAGCAAAGTTTGGGGGTGCTGCCGGCCTTAATATACTATCCGATCACGTGATGTCTAAATCCCATAATATTTGTTTGTTCGCGAATATTCTAGAAGGTTTGTTTCCACTGATTCAGCAATGTTTGTGCCTACGCAGTACCTTTTGTTCTTAAACTCGCAGTGAAACACAGGAAGACCTCGTCACTCTTGACAGTTCGAACTGTCGCTGACCTGCGGGCTGAACTCCCTGTTTCCTGTCTTTCTTTTTAAAAGTAAACTGTACTAGGCGTTCCTGACAGTCATACGAGTCAAGACTGTCATAACTTTGCTCCGCCAACTGTGGTTTGTTGTGCCCGACATCATGCCAGTGGAAAATACGCTTTTCCGTAGGTTTTGTGGATGTTTTCTGTGGAGTTTTCTCCACTTCATGCAGCGAAGGGCCATGGCCCATAGCCTCGGCAAGACGAAACCTGAAGATACCCGACCCAGACCTATTATAGCGAGTTTTTATCGCTGGACAGATAAAATGCTTATAATGGGCAGCAAGACAGTCAAGGACAAATTAAGAGAAGCAGGTATGAGAGTAGCTTCGGATTTGACCAGAGGACAGCGACAGAACATCTCAAAGGCCCATCAAGAAGGCTTGCATGCCGACTACAAACGACAGCGACAGAACATCTCAAAGGCCCGTCAGGAGGTCATGAATGCCTACTACAAAAATGGGAGGCTCATTACCGTGTCACATGTCACCCCTAGTTTAGCCTGTTCCCCCTTCCCTCTCTTGACACCTGGGAGGTGGACACTAGCCAGGTTAATAGCTCTGCCCCAACCTGTTGAACTTTAGCCCTAAGACTCCCAACGACATGGTGTATGGTGACACAGGAAGATTCCCCCTGTCAGTACATGCCGCTGTGTCATGTGTGCGATACTGGTTACGTCTGACAAGGCTTGATACAGGCTGCCACGCAAGAAGTACAGCATGTTGCTAGAGCTCCACAACAGAGGCAAAGTGTGCTGGGCTTCGGACGTTCACAGAACGCCTTATATATATGGATTTGGATTTGTGTGGGAAAACCAAGGTGCAGATAATGCGAATGGTTTCTTGAGTGAATTTAAGCAACGACTTATTATTGCCATAAACAAGAATGGCTATTGCACATTTCAAACAGTCCAAGGTTTAATGTGTATGCAGCTTTTAAGTCCTCGCTACTTTTGGAACCCTATCTAAAGTGCATTAAAAACAAGGCGCTAAGAGATATTCTGAAGAGATTTCGAATTGGCATTTCAGCTCTGAAAACCCATGCAAACAGGTATAAAATAGCTCCAACACAAGGCTTACCCTGCCCTCTATGCAAGGCAGAAGTGGACGAAGAATTCCATTTCATGTTTACTTTCGACCATTTGACGATTTGAGACCGAGATATCTTCGGTGCAAATATACCTTACATCCATCACATTCTACCTTATCTCGTCTGTTTCAAGATCCTCGTAGCTCCATCAATTTACCCAGATACCTTTACAGAGTTTTAAGCGCCGAACTGGAGTGAATGCAACTGAAATGCCAGATAACTGTCCACAGAACTTTCGTGGACGTCAATGTTTACTACAGTCATGATATCATTTGCCTCTAAGTATGGAATTACTGGTTAATACTGTGTGTCAGGCTCATCTCCCATTGTAAAGGCCATGTGGCCAGAGACAATAAAGTTTTTCCTTTCGTTTCGTTTTAGTAAATGCTGTTCCTTTACAGGCACAGGCGGAAAAAGAGCTTTTAGACATAAATTACGTCATGGTCTATGATGTAAATTAGTTTTCCTGTCGGACATTAAGCCTCACAGCGAGTGCGTGCGTGTGGTGTGCGAGTGCGTGCGTGCGCGAGTGCGTGCGTGCGTGTTTGTGCGAGAGCATCTTTCAAAGTCTGCCTCAAACCACGTCCTTCTTTTCTTGCAGATGACGTCATGACCGGGAATGTGACTCTGAGCTTAGAAGAGGAACTTCTCAAGCGATTAGCGATATATCTGACCTATTCCATCTTGGTTCATACAGAGAGAATTTACTTCACCCTTCCAGCGCTAAATTTTATTATCGGTCTTCCCGGAAGTGTCGTCAGCCTCTTAGTGATTCTGCGCATGAAGCCGCTTACATCATCATCCTTGTACTTCTGTGTGCTGGCAGTGGCTGACGGTCTGTTTGTTGTTTTTGTTATGCTGGATATATACTCCTGGCTAATCTCACCAATGCTGGCAGAAGCATTATGTCCAGTAGGTGAGGGAATCTGGGAGATCTTGACATTGTTTCCAAACTTCATTTTAATTGTCCTGGCTGGAGAGCGATGTCTTGCCGTTTGGTTTCCTTTAAAGGTAAAAAAGTTTTGGTTTTTGGGGGGTGGGGTTACATTTTAAAAGTCTACTCCCCCCCCCACATCAACATTTGTAACCGTATTAGATGCTACATTTTCTGAAACGTCTCCAAAATATTTTTTACTAATAAGATACATTGTACAGAGTGATAACATCGCTTACGAGAATTCGCACATTCATACTATTTTATAGCCGTGGAGTAAGCAAAGTTACATCGAGAGGGTCTTTCCTGACACCCTTCGTGCTACAAGATGAGCGAGAAAACTGGAGACTCTCGCCCTCCCTTGAAGTGTCAATATTGGAATCTGTGAAAAATATTATTAAAGTACTTCCAGTCGGGTTCCTTAAGGATGTGGCACTGAAATGTATCTGCTCCTGTAGCCTTTTCTGGAGGGTCTTTCTTTTTTAATTTTTTATTTTATTTTTATGGATTACAAGTGCTGCAGGCGGCTGTAATACACGACCGAGTGTTTGGTGTCAATAAACACATACACTTTGGTTACGTAATTCAGTAACACAGTCTTCCACACAGCGTCAGCAACAAACGGATTTAAGGTAGGAAAATTCTTTTTCCGCTTAAATTTATCTTTCCAAAAACGTTCGAAGTATGTTTCTGTCATAGTTGTTTTTTACAATGTTTCGAAATTCGGTAAAATCGCACCAAATTGCACCAAATCTCCCTAAAATGCAGAGATTGCAGGGACTACGCGCATTGTAGGATGGTCGATGTGTATGAGCTACGATGTGTATGAGCTCTTGTTTCCAAAAGTTGATTATTTAACCAGATATCTGAAGACTCACAGAAGCTTGAGAAGTAGTGAGTTGTGATATATGCAATGTTTGTCTCTTACACTCCCCGTTTAAAAAAAATCTATAAAAGAAACTTTTCTCGATTGTTTTCCACTGTGTTCAAATTATTTTTTCTTTATGCTTTAGACTGCTTTTATGTTCTTTTATGTATTCGATATTTTATCTTCTTTGTAAATGTACGTTTTTGTAAATGCATGTTTTCAAAATATAAAAGAAAAACAAGTGACTGCCGCTTGGAGGAAAATCCAAATTAATTTTAAAACAAGGGAACTGGACCAAGCTAGAACAGGACAAAGACGAAGACAATCTACATGTTTCGGGGCACTACCCCTTCGTCAGGACGACACAAATATGACGAAAAAACGCGAATAAGATAAAGACTTAGCTGCGGTAGATGTGGCGCGTGGGCTTGATAGCAGGAAAATGACCACAAGACTGAACTTAAAGAACTAACCCATTTCATGACCCCCTCCGTACCCCCCCCCCCCCCACACACACACATGCGCGCGCGCGCGCGAGCGCCACACACACACACTTCCCTATCCCCTTCAGGTCACACCTTCTCACTGGCTATAGGCCTGTTTGCATTTGATTGGTGGTACAGCACGCCTCACTTCTCACGCACTGTCCCAACTTCTCCACATTTCTTGTCCAGTTACCGTTGTAGACCATGGTCTCTAAAAAAATAAACGTCGGCTAAGTAACCCGTTTTCTCAGTTATCTATTTGTGACGTCCTGAGGAAGGGGCAATGCCCTCAAAGGTTGCCTTTGTTATTGTCCCGTTTTCATTGGTTCTTGTATGTCACTGAATGGTTATGCACTGTTTCAAGCACTCTCTGACGCTGTGTGCAGGGCACTCATCAACTTCTTTTAGTCTGTGTCTGGTGTCTTCTCAGCATGTTCTGTACCTCCGTTCCCTTCATGGTGACCCTACAGGTCCGATGCATAAACGCATACTTCTCTGCAAATTGTGCAAAGGCTCTAGATGTAGATTGCAGTCCGTTATATAAAAAAATACTTGCAAAAATACTCTTACAGCATAATTACTGTATCTAAGGTTGTGGACGATCGGAGGTGGCCAGGTCAATAAAGGTCGGTTCTTTCTCTCTCACAAGTCCCACAGTTCTGTACCGTGGTCTGCACTTGTTGAGAGATTCCCGTCCACCACTCTGAATACTTGGTCGTCGCTCTACATTTTACTGTCCCTTGTTAGCCGTCATGGATTTTATTGAAAATGTCTCCACGCATCTCTTTTAGAATGGCAAGTCTAGTCCCAAACAACAATAGTTCTTCCTGTACTGACAAACCAGCACGCGGTGCGTAGTACTGACGTACACACAGGTCAACTCAAGTCTTATTGACAGGCCATCCTTCTCTGCAATAGTGAATGACTCTCCTACAGATAGGATCTTCTTGCTGTTTTACCCCGCAAGACTGTTGCTGGAAGACTATCTAGCAAGCCCTGGACGAAAACTCAGACATCACTCTCCAGTTCAATACGGTAGTCTACCTCATTTTGAAGCGCCGTATTCGAGGTGAAAGTTCATTCAAACCTTTTGATGTTAACAACGCCACCAGCGGACTGTGATCCGTTTCCAGGATAAAGGTCGGCAGGCCCAAAAGAAAATCTATGAACCTCTGGCACCCCCAGGTGCAAGCTAAATTAATAGTGCCTCGTTTTCAACTTGACCATAGCGCAGCTCGGCTGCCGTTAGTGATCTTGACGCATAGAAAACTGACACCAAAGACCCTTTATACCAAGATATGACTTAGAATTGTGGTGCTCCCAGCATTGTCTGAAGATGCCGATACTCAGGAAATGTGGGGCATTTTGCAACACAATCTGCTGTTCAAATGCCTATTACAATACGGATTGCGATGGAGTATCGTTTTTTCTTTTTCCAAAAAATGAACTGAGGAACGTTTTCGACTTAAATGATTGGTGCAGTTGTAGATAATAGTGCTAATTAAGTATTTTAACATTCAGCTGCCGTCCGTGAGAATCAATACAATCTATTTGATTGCCGACAGTATGTAGTAAAATATGAAGTAAGGGATGACAGATCTTTTTGAGGATCTGCCAAGTTTCTTTCTTTTGGCCCTCTCTTTGCTACGTGTTTGGGTCACAGGCGTCTGGATGTTGAGCGCTGCCAGTATCTTTGTTGGAGTTATCTTTCGATAATTTAAGCGCTCGGTCCTCATTTGTTCTTTATTAAGGCTGTATGTACCATTCTTCATGTAGAGCTGTTTTTCGTCTCTTTAGTATAGAACTCAACTAAGTTCGTATTTTAAAAAAAAGATGATGATGCAGAGTTGATGAAATTCAGAAATTATTTTATACAAGTGTCCTTTAATGACAAGTATAGAGAGTGTCTGTGCATATTGTATATTTATGTGTGTGAATGCATGGAAATTCACACTTAAGGGCAAATCTTATAAGATGTAAAAGTACTTATGGCAAAACTTTTCCAAAGATATTGAAAACAATGCATAGATCCTAAAAAATATTAAAATACCTTTTGAAATACATTTAAATCGTCAAATAACATGATTTCCAAACATTTGATAGGCTAACCCCCCACCCCTCTAAAAAAATTCCATAGTGCATGCACACTGAAAATAAAGTCTAATACAGTACTCATATCTGGGACTCATATCTGCACTGCTAGATCCACACTTCATTCCGTATGACAACAAGCAACCAAACAGGCCAGTTTTCTCGCTTTGCTGCGCTTGGTCAGGAGCAACACGAAAGAAAGGGAGGTAACTTGCATCCTATCACTTCTTAAAGAATGATAACCCTTAGCTGTCATGTCATGGTATAAAAGGTCTTTGGTAACACTGTCCATCCTTCTGTTGCTGAAGCAACACGGCATCCAGACCTCATGAACAAGAATCAGCTGACACCTTTGTCGGTCGGTCAGGGCTGTATTGCGCCAAGACTGGCGGACTACTCATCATCTTCAGGTCAAGAAATGCGTGCACTTTCCTGCACTTCCCCCCACATCCGGTGGACCTCTTTCTTTAGGAGTTCTTGAAGTGGTCCGATCATTTCGGCCAGATCCGGTGCAATTTCATCAAGAAGTTCGTCATACCAGTAATTCGTCTCAGTTCTGACACTTTGGTTGGACATTCAAGCACTCTCTGAAGCTTTGGCCAGGATCAAGACCATATATAGTAACAAAACAGATTTTATTGAATCTAGACCTGCGTCCGTTTTTCTAGGCCCAGTCCCCCGTATGTACCCCTTCTGACCTATTACAATCCGGTATTCATGACACCACACCCATACAAACGAATGTGTGTGCGTGCATCTGTGTGTGTGTGTGTGTGTGTGTGTGTGTAATAATATTACAGTATATGTGAGTGTGTAAGTGTGTGTGTGTGCAGTGTATAATTATATTATAGTATACGTGTGTGTGTGTGTGTATGTGCTCCCCCTCCCCATCCCCCCAAAAAACAAAAATTCTAAATCTTATTTACTTTTTCTACTTCTGTCCGAAAAATCCGTGCCAATAATCAAGGTCCAACCTTTATACAATCAGACGAAGTAGTAATTAGTTTGTTGTCATTTGGAGTAAAAATCTCTGGGAAGAATATGTGTAGAAATACGATACACATGGTAGTCCAGGACACACACACACACACACACACACACATATATACATATATATATATATGATTTAAATACACTGTAGCTCATATTTTGACTGTAATAATGTTTTACGTACTTTGTTACAGGTAGCGTTATTCACTTCAGTGCGGAAAGCCATAGTAGGCTGTACCGTGTGCGGACTACTGGTTCTGACTCTTACAGTCCATAACTTCTTTCTTTGGCGTCATGACAAGTTCGGTTACTGCGCGCAGGTTGGCATCGACGGTTATTACGAGTTCTACTTGAACGTGTGGTCAAAGGTCATGCCCTTCCTGTTTTCGTTCGTGCCCAGCATCGTCATTCTTGTGCTCAACGTCATCATCATCAGGTAACACTAAATGACGTCAGAGTAAGGGTCTTGGGGTGGTGGGTGGGTGTACAACCTCATAAAAACTCGATAAATCTGCTTTTCAGAAGCGTTTGTGGTCTGCAAACTTTCCATCTCACTTCTCACACTATCTTATAAAATGAGATAATTCAGAACGGTAATGGACGTCTCGGTGCAATGGTTTGTGTTGTGTTTTGTAACTGTCAGGAACGCATAGTACCGCTATGGTCTTAAGGGGGGATGGGATGTCAGGAGCGCACAGTACCGCCATTGTTAAAGAAGTACTGAGAGAGAGAATTAAAGTATCTTGTTCGACCCGCAGGTCAGCGACCAATCAAACTGTCAAGAGTGACGAGTCTCAATCGCGCCTTTGTTCACTTCAGCTCTAAGAACAATAGGTGCACACACACACATCGCTGAGTCAGTAGAAACGGTTACCTTCTAGAAGGTTCTCGAAAAGACAAATATTATGGGATGTAGTCATCACGTGATCGAATAGTATAATAGGGTTGGCGGCACCCCAAGCGTTGCTTTTTCCACTTTTACACACCCTGTGGTAACATCGAAAAACGTTGACGTTGGGAAGCCCGTGGTCGGCTATCA
>SMGT01015906.1:0-32973 GCA_004794575.1 Lanistes nyassanus | reverse complement strand
ACGTCGTTAACGGATCTACTGGAACTTGTATGACGCTTTCAAAGCTTGAACTGTGAGTGACCCGTGAACACTAGAGTTGCTGCATTTTGTTAGTGTGGAACTGTAAGGAACAGAACTCATTTATCGACCAAGTACCTTCTTTGGAGTGCATAACTGTGTATCTAGTTAGTGTGTGAGGAGTCATTATATCGACGTAAGTCTTTTTGAATTCTTTATAATAATTTTGTATTGTTGTAAGTAAAAGGTGGAAATAGATCCACGCTTGTGTTTCCTTCGAGTGATTGAGGCGTCTAATAAATTTCGAACACGAACACGCATTCAGGCATACCACACACGATAAATAAACCAAGTTAAAGAGAAAGAAAAGTTTGATAACCGGGTTTCTGGAAATTTGAGTGACCTGACAGTAACTAATTTACCAAAACTTTCTTGACGCTTAAGATTTAATATTTATTGACACTGCGACATCATATAATATTCACGTGTTAGTGAACTCACAGAAAAGAGAATATTATGTACAGATAGCGAGTATTTACAGAACGAATAATAATCTAGACTCACTGACAGATGATAATTCCCCGGTTTCTTTCTGGTTAACTAACATGCGTTTCCTGCCATTACTTGCCGCAACACTTTCACCTGGTAGTTTGTACAGTTCACACAACGTAAAGAAATCTCGAAGACTGAAGTAGGAAAGTCCTCCTTGCTAAAACCAGACCCCCCGCATTCCCCCGTGTCATTTGCCTCTGGACACAGCTTACTTATTATTTCCCTTGACCCAGGACAGAAGACCGCTGGTTTGCCAGAAAGCTACAGCATTCGCTTTGGGTTTGAGAACCGCGGCTAGAAGATTTTACTTATCTTCTGCATTTAGTTGAAATATTGTTATTTGCCAAATGTTTACTTTGAACAAAATAAACGAGTAATCTTTGTGTTTAAACAGTACAAATCTAATGATCACAGCTGAATTTGAGCTATAGCTTTAAGCAACTGTATGTTTATAAAGCATCCAGATTGCTGTAGAAATGTTTAAAGCATATATGTAGAATTTGTTTTAAACTAACGATGAACAACCAGTCATAAATTAAGCATAATATACTGAAATAGTCTAAACGGAGCATATAGATTTCAGAATGAAAACTGCATTACTAACCAAAATATAAACAATAAATAACACAAACGCATGCACACACAAACACACCCAGGTAATAGTTAATACCATATTATAGTTAACACCATATTATAGAATTTATGTTTTACTTGAGACACTATGAAGAATTAGACAAGACTCATAATTTTGTAATGCAGGTGTATGCATTACTGCAAAGTGCAATACAACATTGAGCTTTTAGTTTAAGTTAAACAAGTTTCATCTCTGTTATAATAAATACAGTAGTGATAAGCGACTGCTCTGTTAAAACTGTCTTTTGGTTGCTCTTGATTTGATGTGATTTGAAATAGACTTGGGAAACTTGGGAAAATGGGAGGTACTGCATTCGATGCCGGCTTATTAATTTTGTCAGGGTATAAAAACTAACTTGTTGAAAGTGGTCACTATACATAGACAAACACCAGACCTTATCACTTCCTTATCACTTAATTGTTCATTCATGAGAAAGCTGACACGGTAATGACGCAATAAGTAAACGCAGTGCGAGGGGCAAAAGACGTCATTTCGATTGTCAAATACACGTAATACTCGGTCTCCTCCAGCCAATGAGAAGAGGGGATGTTGGTTGCGAGGGGTGACGGGAAAAATTTCGGTGGGGATTAACGCTTCATGGGGGAGACAAGCAGAAACTCGCAGGGAGGTTAGACGCATTTCTGAGGGAGGGAACGTTAACGGTCTATCTGTCACTATACGTCCTCCGTTGACGGCTGATTCCGTGTAGTTACTCAGAAAACAATCGCGAGATTACTGTTAGCTTGGGTTTTGACGTGAGAAGGAGTTTGCGCTTCCACGATCGAATTTGTTCGTCAGCTTTCTCGAGTGATTGGAAGTGACGAAGTACATCGTTGGGCCTTCGAAGGGCTGAAGACTTAACGGCCAAGACGCTTCCAGTAATATATGTCTCCGATCAATCACACACACACACACACACACATACACACACACACACACACACATACGCATTGTTACATATTTGTTCATCTACCTCTTTTCTCCCTCTGCTATCCTTCTTATTGTTTATAGTTCAATAAATGTGCTAATTTATCTGGTCGTGTACCTTTTGCTTGAAAAGGTGGGGGTCTGCTTAGGTGTATACATTTCTTATCTCTTCCCTAAAATCCAGCACACCCCATAAAACGTTACAGGGAATTACGTCGGATAATATATGTGGCAAATGCTTGGTGTCCTCGGAGATACCAACGGTGGTTAATAAGTCAGTGTGAGACCTTCAAATCTCTTGCAGGCGAATAGTTTGACAAATTTTTAACATCATGTAGTAGGAAATTACTCGAGACGTAGGGCAGTGATAATATTCGAAACCCTAGTGCACAGTGCGTTGTTAGACCAGTAAGTTTTGGAGATTATTTAGATGAAAGATTTGAACTTTGTGTGAGGATAGAAAACGTGGTTAGTTGTTTGAATTAGAGATGAGGACGAGGAGAACCATAAGTGAGTGAATAGCTGGTGTATACGTGCGGTGATAGTGAAGGTAGTCAGAAGCCGCCTTGTGCATCAGAGTGATAAATGCGTGAGTATCAGAGAGCGAGTGCGAGCGTGTAGTTTAATACATAAGGCCGGGTCCTTTCTAGAAAAACTGCATCGTCTCGATGTCTTGTGTTTGTGCGGAGACGTAAGAAGAACACGCCCATACACCCTTGGTCGCTTGGTGAGAGTAAGGTAGGTGGCCGAGTGGTGTGTGACATTCCTCAACAGATTTTCCTCTTAGATTTTCTCGTCTAGGTCTTTGAACCAATCTACACACTTGTAAAAAAAAATAAAATTTCGTATAAAAAACAATCTTAAAACATAAAACCGTTTTTCTGGCAAATCAGTTGATGGTTAAAACTGTTCGGTTCCATGATTCTTCACATGAAACAGGGAAACCCTAAAGCAGAAACATTGTGTTCCGGACATACGTGTATGATTGGAATATTGCACTTAGTCCCTGAAAAGGTCTCTGTAATTTAGTTCAGTTCATTAGATATCATAAGCTCTTTATTTATCTTGTTGTGTAGTTTTCTCCTAAGCAGATAAACATGGTTTTGTAGTGTTGTGCAAAATTAACAATAAACAAGTAAACGTTGTTGACAGCAGCTCACAGTGATGTCGACAACGTCTACTTTATTTGTGGGGAGACTGTAGGTGAATGGTGAATGGGAGTTCGGGCTTTGGGGTGCAGGGGGAAAGTTACATGAAAACCTTAAGTAATACAGTGATAACCTTAAGTTTCCACCTATGCATGTCATCCTCTTAACGCCGGTCGAGTGGAGCGAGCACAAGACGACGCCTTAAGAAACGGACTATAGACGACTAATAAAACTTGGTACGTGCAGCCCTAGTCGGTCATTGGTATGACCGTAGAAGGTAGGGTGCATTGAAAGAGGGGTGTGATGGTGAGTGAAACGTGAGTTTAATGAAATGAACACAAACGTGATTCGTTTGGCACAAAGCCAGATTTGACTAGACCCTAATGAATCAACGACAGTTAGCTGGACGAAGCCACGATTTGTTGTTCGGCTTACATTAATTAAAACGACTACAAAGGAGTCAGTATAGCTGCCACCAATCTGTTAAATTCTTTCTTTTTAAAAGGCTTTTTACCCAGTAGTACTTTGTAAATTCCTCACGTGATCTTACGTAATCTAGACGCGACCCTATCCACAACCTAATTTCTCGTCAGACACAACTGGGGAGCTGAGATGAGCTGACCTATGTCAGGTTTTCTCCAGTAGTTTTTTTTTAAACTTCTTTGGAGTACACTCCCTCAGTTGAAGCCTCTAAGGTTAGAGGCACTGGGAATCTAAGGGACAGAAAAGCTTCTATATCCGTTTGGAACGTGTAAGGTGGACTTACACCCATTTTTCTGGCAGACTGGTTAATGGGAGTCATAATACAAATGGCGCTGTGGTGATTTAACCTAGTGACAAGCTCACGAACTTTTCCTTCTACGGGGCACACTGTATTCCATCTCCAGCGTGTTTTTCTCTGCTCCTTGCGTCTCCTGGAGTGAAATTATTCTACAGTGCGGTTCCTGTCGATGTGGACTGTGTTCACATTCTTCAGATTCTTCCTATTGCTATTTCTTGCGCTCGTGACCAGACGATCGCGACCGGCTCTTTATTTCCCTGGACCAGGGAATGTGAAGGTATTGTACCTTGGTTTTTATTATTGTCCGAATCCGGGGAAGGACTCGAGATTACTGCTGAATTTGTCACGGACCCGTGATTAGCAGTTAGACAGGTCGCCGAGAAGTGTATAGCCTTGGACTATTCAGTTCGTAAGAAAGCCTAGAGAAAAGTCGTCCAGTCTGGATAACAGTTCGACAAACCTTGGATTTGACCACCATTTCGGGACGCTCGTAAAGGTCCGGTTTGACCTATATGTGAAAATACCCTTGGCTACGTGTATCATTGTCTTATGTACTGGGGAATAAAATAATCCTACCAGATCTAGATTAGTAGATAATTCTGAGCTTGTTATATTCCTACCCTCTCCTTCTATCTGAGGCATTGATAATTGTTTGAATTGAATAATCCCTTCTTTCTTGAAATATTCTATGTATTTGATATCTTAAGGGCTCGTACTTTCGTGTTTCAAATATTGATGTCTAATGGGGGAGGCTGATTGAGTGATTTGTCTACACTTTAAAATCCGAAAGTAAGAGAAAGAACCTGATCTCTTCATTTGACTGAATATTGCCTGCATACAGTGTGATTGAACCATCTCATTCATCTTTAGTATTGCCGAAGAGAATTAGACGTCAGTATAAAACTTGAATAGGAAAATTTACACATTCAGAATTTATCTTGAAAATTTATTAAACTGTTAGCTTCAAATCACTACCTGAAAAATTAGGAAGACAGAGAATCAGATCCCCCCCCCCCCCAAAGGACCAGTTAGGATCCTCATGAAAGTGAAGAGAAAAATGTGTGATGATGATATTTTAACTTGTCGCTCTAGTCCTCCTGTTTTAATACATAGAAAAGCTTTACACAGTAGGCTTTTGTCTTCGTTGAATGAAAGGACGAAAGAGAGGAGAGAAGTAGTGACGAACAAGAGAGATGTATACCCCGCTTTCGTTTCCATAACTTAGAACTGGGGGAAATCACGTGATTACTTCCGCCCAGACCCCCGTTCACGACACTCTCCACACGCAGAAGTCTCGCCAACCTCTCCAACAATGATGCGAGCACTTCAGGTGGATAAGTCTGTACACTGGTTTACACTCTTTCGAAAAACATTTTACCGCAGCAAAAAAAAATTGCTAACAGGATTTCATCTAAGGACAGAGCTTCCCGCTGGTGGTGACTTCACACTACGGAGGGAATTGTTCCTATTATATGTAATAAGCGATTTACTCAAAACATTCAGCAGGCTGATCACTACTGTGAAATGGCCGCAGCCAAAACCAGTTTACTGTACAGAAGATGGCCATGGGGTGTGAACAATGTTTGACTCCAGGATACAGTCGAAGGCATTGCTGACCACTGAACATCCAGCTTCCGCTAGCGTCCGTAGGTAAGGGGTTAAAGGATGACGCCATGAAGAACGCTAGATAGCGGACAGCGAAAACAGAACAAACGGCGTCAGTTTCCTGGCGTCCTCTAACGTTTTTCAGTTAGTAGCGCCCTGCAGTCAGTCAAACGGCGGTACTGATAAGGGTTACAGAGGTCATTAGTTGATGGGAGAGAAAAGACAGTCGTGGTTCAGGTCTTTTTTCCACAGAGGGCTAAATACCAGACAGAATACCCAACAGGGAGCAGGCTTTAGGTTATGATAATAAAAAACAAAATTATTGATGATCATAGCACAAAATGGAATTTAAACTAACTTTATAGCCCTTCTGGCTTTATTTCCATTGCCCTTCTAAACTCATTTACGAGGATTTACGTATATTTATTCCCTTCTGTACAGCGGTCTAAGAAAATCTAATGACACTCGAAGACTGATGACAGCCAGGGATGAAAACGCAAACAAAACCGCCAGTCAGTCAAAACAGGTAAGGCATGAAAAAAAGATGTTTGATTCTTTGCTTGCGTGTTGTTTGAGTATAAATACAAAAACATCGTTTTTTAGTCCAAGATGGAGTTCTCTCCTTTTTGAGTCAGTTATAGTTGTTCATGGAACCACGTAATAGTAACTTTTAATCAAGTTTTGGTCATTTTAGCCATTATCATAAACGCGCGAACACGCACGCACGTCGTCACACTAAGAACCTGACCGCGTGAGACTTGGCGTCGACAATGGATTCGTCACACAACGCCCACACTCTTCCCTTACCCTCTCCCCTCTTCCCCTTTCACCAGCCCCGATAGGACAGGCCTTTCAATTGGTTGTAGGCCTCCGCCAGTGACTGGTGGTTTATCACGCTGTAACCCACACACTGTCCCTCTTCCCCACACTTTCCTCCCATACATCGACCGTCTATGACTAGCGTCTGTTTCTGTTTCTGCGGTCTTGAAGAAGAAGCTATGGCCCGAAACGACGACTAAATCTGTCATGGTCTCGCTTGGCCAAGTTCTCTTTGTTGTTACCTTAATTACCCCAAATCGCAGTCACCTGTTTATTTTCTCTTCACTAGAGTGAGGAATCTTTGGGAAGGACTATTTACGAGCTGGTAAGGGGAGGGTGTGAGTGGGATACAGAAAGATTGCAAGGGTCTATCAAATAAATACGACAGCGCGTTCTTTGCTAACTTCTATATTGTAATTATGTTCGTGATGTGTGGAGCTCATTTGAAAGACTAACACAAGGCCCTCTTGTATTCTGAGTGTGGCACGAGACAGAAGGAAATGGCTAGAGATGGACTGGAGGAGCTAAAGAGGTGGGTAGAAAAGAGAGGTGGATAGAGTCGAGATGAAGGGGAGTGAGAACTTGAACTTTATTGATTCCACCTTTTTAGGTCACATCACGGGGGTGGTGATAAATGCAAAGAAATCGCCAGGTCGGTAGCCGACACATACAGCGTTAATAGATACATCGTTACATAGCGGGCCACATGAACATACCAGACAGGCTTCCATTTACACACAGGAGCTGTTTTACACATTGTGCTTGTCGAGCTCACATAATATGTACCATGTATGAATATATACAGGTACAAACAAAGCCCGTTGATGGTGTTCCAGTCCTTGGAAGTTAGGAAAATAGTAACAATCAGTGATTTCCATACAATTTTGACCGTTGCAAGCTATCTATTCATTTGGTGTAGGTGTTTCGAACCGCAAAGGCTTTGTACAGAAAAGATGAAATTTGGTTGATGCTATCGTCATTCGTATCTCCTAAGACACGGGACACACTGTTCATATCTGAGTGTTGCACATTTACCAACAGGGGAAGGCCTTGTCTGATCCCACGGTAGGCCTTACAAAAAAAAAAGAGAAAATGTGCTTCATCCCCTACTGCTTATTTACATGCAGGACATGCCAGGTCACGCGGAGCCACATCTCTTCTGTACCGCAATTTGTGATCTGTGATGTGAAGGAGAGTGAGAAAGACAGAAAGACTAACAGAGAGACAGGAAAGAATCCTCCATCAAACAGTACCTGTCCACGGACATATTTAAATGAAACCCACGAAATGTCTGCCCACAGGTGACGGTGATGTTGATTTCAATCTCTGTCATCTTCTTCGTGACCAACATGCCCTACGCCATCTTTCAAATCTTCGGAAACCTTGGCGGTTGGTTGGTTTTTATAGAGGACCATGAACGGCTTTACACCCACAAACATGCTGAGTGTTCATTTATGATGACGTTGTTTACAATGGTAAAAAAAATTCTTTTTTCTTGTTGTTCTTAGTCTTCTTCCGTCTTTTCTCTCTCTTGTGTTTAAGTTCATAACAAAAATCATCGAAGAGGCCACTGATACTTAAAGTGGGGCGAGGTGAGAAGGGAAAATATACAATATTTATAGGGCATATACTTATCTTTGAGGTTTTGGGACTTAAGGGACTAAATCAACACCAGTGCGGAATTGACATGAGAATGTGTAAATTTAGCGATTATGTGTAACTATGATTTAGCAAAAGTAGCTGAATGTGTTACACTCAGATATTCCAAACAGAAAGTGATTAAATTATTTTGCGATCTTTTCTCCTTTGTGTTATTTAATAATTGAAAAAAAAATAGCAGCACAGACTAGAAAAAAAACATTTACGTGCATCATACTTTTCTTTAAGAAAGTTTACAGATGTGCGTGATGGTAAAAGCAGGAAATGGGATGTCATAGGGCTGGGGAAGAAAAAACGCGGTTACTTTCTGAAAGATAGGGAAGACTGAAAACGAACGAATAAAAGGAACCAGTGTACATTTGTAAATAAATCGTAAAAGCTGCAAAGTAGCCAAAATGTTTCATACTTTTGAAAATAAAAAGCTGCTTGTATCTCTAACATTGTGATAAAGTAAAAAAAAAACAAAAAATGAACATTTTAACAGTGTTACAAAGTTTCTTTAAACCGCATCCATAAATACTTACTAGTCCCTCAAGGATGTTCTTTCAAATGTTCTGGCTTCCGAAGTGCAGCTTGTCTTTCAATTCTTTTAAGCTGTGTACAAGTTTTCCCTAAAAGCAGATACATCACATTAGCTTCTGTCATAAGAAAGTTGAAGTGCGTCTGTGTCTGACTGGAAGTATATGGAGATACATTGAATGAAACAGATCTGACAGTGGTTACAAGCAGAATGGAATGTTAGTAGTGGCTATGCCTTCTACAAGCAAAAAGAGATTTATACTGTGCTAGGGAATTTAATCCAATTGTAAGAAGACTGCTAGAAAACCACGACTTCAAGATAAGGACACCTTATTTGTGCAGTGGCGAGATCTGAACCATTCCCTCAACTTCCTGTGCTACTTCCTGTCCACCCGTCGTTTCCGAGAAGAGTTTTGGAACCTCCTCTTTTCTCTCCGGCAGCCTTCTAAGCCCCGCCCCTTACACAGACTGACAACAATGTCCTCTGTGACGGACACAACTGCATATATTACATGTCCATCTGGATGTGACCTTTCACCTTCATGAATGTCTTCTGCCAAAACTACAACGCAGCCGATAATGGGCTTGTAACTAATACCGCTTTAAAATACCGTGTATAATATACCCTAATTAGCATTCAGCTTTCTAACTTTGAATTTTATGATAATACTATACAAAACGTGACGGAAAATGTGGTTAATTTATGTTTGGGAAGTAGAGTAGGCCTGGTTATACGGGCGATATCTTCATCACTATATTCCGTCAACTTTGCCTTGTTCAAGATTCGCAGAACATATCAATGCAAAAAAAATAGTATTGAGAATTTCACTACACATGGTAACACATTTTCTTCTTCCACACTCATTGACGCACGCACACAGGTTCGCACGCACGCACAGATGTACAAACACATACATACGGTCACACACACACACACCACACACACACACAAAAGATACCAGCTGATCACAAATGTACACCGAGACCCAAGAACAGCAATAACGATACTTAATTCTGCATGCAGATATGTACACCCAAACATATATATATATATATGTAATTCTATACGTGTATATAAGTGCATATCAAGAGAACATTTAAGAGAAAGAAATATCTTGATCCGATAGTACATTAACATTAACAACTTTTTAAAAAGGTTTTAGCCTCTCTATGGCCAGTATGCTATGCAATTTTTTCGTATGAATTCGCTTTTTCAAATTTCGACTTTATCACTAATAAAAAGTCTAAGCTTTAACCTATAGAGAAGTATTCTGTAGAGTGAAATTTTATAACAGGCATGTGAAGCTTAGGGAACAGTTGTTACAGGAACTATATAAATTGTGAAATCATGCAGCAAAGAAGGTTTATTGATTTTGTTGATTAAAAGAAATGTTGTATAATCTTCACTCAGCAAACTCTTTCATAAAGTCTACATCTTTGTCCGCGTTACAAAGCAATAACTGTTAATATAATGTATTTAGGTAAAAATTATGAAAACTTTTGATAGTAGTTTTTGTATACAAAAATGCTTACATGCTAAATATGCGTGAAACTAGATGAAGGTGTGTGTATTACATTATGTACTAGCATTATATTCATATATAATATATATAGCAATACCGGCTAAATTATAACAGTTTTAAATTTATATTTCGTCCAGCATAATCAGTTTTTTTAATTGTCATTCGAGATGTGATAACAACCCCAACAAAGTACTGGCAGCGCTAGACACAACCGTATGCTGACATATGCAATCAGGGGAGCCTATCGTACCCATACACGTAGATCTGCCACGTTCCTTACTTTCGACTCTCTCTTTGCTACGTGTATGGGTACGATAGGCTCCCTTGATTGCTTACGTCAGCATACGGTTGTGTCTAGCGCTGCCAGTACTTTGTTGGGGTTGTCGTTTGACGATTTTATAGCGCTCTGTCCTCATTTGTTCTTCTTCGAGATATGATATATTAATTTTCAAATTGTACAGTTGTCCATCTTCAACAAAAATATTCCAAAATAATACAGCTTGCAAATGTGGAAATGTGGAGTCTCATATGAGCAATATATGGAACCTATAAAATCTGATGTTCTAGAGACCACTTCATCAAGCGGAATATGGTATTTGAGCTTCGATGGGTCACTAGAACTCTGGGTGGCTGTTTGGGTGTGTGGGTGTGGGTGGGTGTGGGGGTTTGTGTGTGTGGGTGGGTGTGTGTGTGAGAGAGAGACTTTCAACGGTCCCAGAGACATATATATATATATAACCAGCTGGTTTTGGGCCTCTAATCGTGAACAGATGAACCAAATAACCTTAAGAAGTTGCCATAAACTTTCGACCAAAACATACAGCCGCGTACTTTTTTTGGTTCGTGCGTTAGCAGTTCCTAACGATGCGAAACGACAACCACGACCCGCTCAGCACCACATAGCGTACTCTTGGAGCAAACCAGGCCTTAAGGTCATTCTGAAAATAGATTCCAGTTGGCTAGAAGTCGTTTCTGGGGCCAAGCTGTATTTTTTCAGCACTGCTACTGGCGTTAATGCAAAAGTGATTCCCCATACAGTGGTCGAGATTTCATGGAAAACGTTATACTTTTCAAAATTCCGCCACACTCCTAAGATCCCCACCCCATCCCTCCTCTCTCTCTCTCTCTGTACTGGAGTACCAAGAGTATCTCTCTCTCTCCCTCTCTCTCTGTACTGGATTACCAAGAGTATCTCTCTCTCTCTCTCTGTGTGTGTACTGGAGTACCAAAAGTATCTATGCCTAAGAAATACTGTTCCTGGAGAAAACAGAACAGCGATTCTCGGCACACTTATCGGGGTTACACATGAATATTATTAAAAATAATATGTGTATACATTCATGTTTGAACGTACGTACTGTGTGTGTTTGTGTGTGTGTATTGGATAATCATCGTTTAGTGAAGCTCACTTTTCGTGCGAGTGCGTTAACGTGTGTGTGTGGTACTAGTGCGGGAGAGTGTTTAGGAGCCTCCTCTCGCTTCTGTTTGTCGTCGGTGTATTTGCGTAATTCTCACGAGTGGACTCTTGTTCTGGGTAGAAACACTCTTTGCTTTTTCAAAAAAAAAGAAAGAAATATCATTAGTCGGTTATTAGGCAGGGAGTATAGACCACTGAATACAATGTATCACATTGTATGTTTCTTTCCTTGACAAACAGATCAGCCGATAATGTGTTTTCTCCATATGTTTTCTCCCTTTGCTTAATTAATAGTGGCATTATTCATAACTGTAGTGCTGCACTTTCCTTGAATATCGCTCATAGCAAGAGATGATGGTGTATGCCACTCTGGCAAGGTTTTTTTCTTGTTCTGCTTTCTGACTCTTTTAGTCTTCCTCTTGTCTTCGTTTCGGCAATGTGCGATTCCTTTCTGCTGTTGCTTTAAAGATGCTCTAGGATAAACTTTGTATATGCAGTATGAATTGTAAAGCGCCGAGAGAACCCAAAAGAAATATGCGGTGCATTGGTTACAAGATACGCACTTTGTACACTGCCCAGAACACCTAGTTCAGTCCAACTGGGGATGGGAAACATATTTTAAATCATTTTTGCCGAGGGCAACCTTCCCCCCTCTCCCGGTTGACCTGTCAGCCTGAGAGGGGGTTAGCTGCGAGGTGGGGACGAACAACCCTCCGGGCTACACCCCACCACCCCGAACGGGTAGAAAGCCTGTTCGCGTTTTTCTTGCAAGTCCGAGTTCATGCCTATAAAAGGCCCCCGATGTCCAATGCAGATTGCCGAATGCCGAATGCCGAATCGAGTTCTGAGTACTTACTACAGAGGAGTGCGACGTTACTGCGACGTGGACACAGAGAACCAGCAGGGCCTCTGCACAGAGTGACTCTTGTTAGTCGGGAACAGAACTCGTGCATTTCGGACCGGTGCTGAGACTGGAGCTGAGAGACGTGGCGTCTGCGGTATTCCTATCCAGCATCGTGAAAGTGAGTTTACGTACAGTGTAGGACACGATCGTAACTCAAAGATAGTTGTCTTGAACGTCGGTATTGAACTGGCTTAGAAGAAAGTAGACATCGAACTTGTTGATTTGTCGGTTGTCCAACGGGACTAGTTATTTGTAGACAACCAAGGGTTATTTCTTGTGATCGTCGGTCGATCTTATTGTTTTTTAAGACGTCGGCGTGACGTCATTTTCCGAGTTGTTTTAGCGCGGAAAGGATACGGGTTTCCTTGTGTTCACCGATGTGAATTATCGGTACAGTAGTTGATTCATAACCCGGTAAATAACGTTTGCGTGTAGATACGTATAGCGTCACTGGGATGAATGTATGAGAGTGCGAGTGATTGTTCTACATGTCAGTAGATGTATATTGGAGCATCATTCATTGTGTAGTATAATACTCTATTTGTGTAACTGTAAATAAATAGAATAGTGTATTATCGCTGCCATCTTTTATTAAGTTGTGCGCGTGACAAGCAAGGGGGTGGGGACTTGAGCCGATTTGGAAATTGATGAAATTTGGCAGCGATCGCATTGTTAGTTCCCCTTCTTAACACATTTTTATTGTGTTGTAACTCTAGTTAACGAGCAGACTAGTGAAACACATAAGCGCCATTCCCCTAGACACGACAGAGTAAATACCACGACAGCTACACGGTTAAGAAATGCTGTTTAACAACCATTGTAAGGACTTCGACAGAGCCATGCGATTCCTACGGATGTACAGGTTGTTAGTTTTAACACGCCATGCCCATGCGTTAGCGACGTATACTAAGAAATGCTAATCAGCTCACCGAGGGTTCGCTATCCAGACGAGGGAATCACGGAGAGGGGAACAGACCCCGTCACAGGCGCTAATTCCAGAGTGTCTCCCACTCTTCCAAGACCAGACTACATTCTTTTAGTAGGTCTGACAAATTCCCCATTAATTCCGCGCTTCATCCAACATCCCTTTCTTTTCATCAGAAGCCGTCGTGCAGGATCCTTCACGCATCACTTCCCACCCGAACAATTATGGAAATCGTAAATCAAGACCGAGATCCCTTTCAGCTGACACTGGAAATTCCTCATTTACTTATTTAATTGTGAAAATGTTCTGACTGCGTTAAGGGAAAGGAAAGACAACCTTGATCATTCAAGACCAAAGAAAAAGTTATGGGACAGCAATGAAACACCTGTCAAAGCTCTGCCTGACAACTGCACAACCCCCCTCAAAATTGTTGTATAATCAACACACTTTCCATGGGTTTGCCACATTAAGATATTTGTAAAAATGTTCATAGGGAGCGAATGTGGATTACTTCCCCGTAAGTTTAGATATAGGGTAAGAATGTTTTCCTCACGTTCACACGACGTATATTTTTGTGACGTTGAACCTACAGAAATGCTAGTGTAGAGTGAATCTTTATGTAAAGTTTATGTAAACCCTGTACTATACAGGTCTGGAAGAAAATGTAGAAAAATATTCAAGTCTTGCGATAACCGCCAACGGAAGTATTTCCGGTGGGGGGGGGGGGGTATCAGTCGCGGCAAATGTGTTTTCGGTGTTTCCTTCCTATGTCGCGGACGAGTCTTGTGAGTCGGCAGTTGGCAGCTTTGAACTCTAAGCCACGTGGTCCTGTGCAGGGAAGTATATTTCACTCGTTTTTTAGTTGCTACAATGTCAGTGATGGTGATGTGTAAGCGGTTTTTTGATGTGTTGCTTTGTTTGTGCTGTGCTAACAGGAAACACGATTTTCTGAAATGGTGTACCTGTAAACACACAAAGCAGTATTGCAATGATTGGAGAGCTTGGAAAAGTTATCACTGATTTTTTGTCTTGATTTGTGAATATTTTAGTTGAAAACTTAACAATCAGCTTCTTGTAAAGGTTATTTTACCACATGTGCGTGGGTCTGGCAATGATAGGAGTTTATCGATGGTATGTTTTTTTTTAAGGTAGTCTTTTTTGGGAAGATTCATTGTCGTCGTCATCAGAAAGAATTCATATTCATTTATTTTTGTCATTGTCTGTTTGGGAGGGGGGAGTCTCAATGTTAATAAATGTATTTTGTTCTTTACAACAAAAAGCTCGAAGCTCGTCCAAAGGTTCACAGTTGAAAATCTACATCTTGGATTCATTCTGGTATATTTTAATTCCATGATAAAGCTAAGTAAGGGGCAAAGAAACACTTTTTCAACATATTCCCTTTGTGTCTGTCATCACTCTGCGCATGCCAAAGCGTTTAGTGGAAATTCTTTTCTTGCTACGATTTTGGGTACTTCTATAGTGAAATGAAACCACGAACATTATAAACGACTACAATAAAGAATACAGAGAAGTTATAAAATTAGACAACGTTATGTGAAGGTGACAGACAATAGCCTAACAGACGGTAACAGCAGGTCATTGCCTATTGTCTTCTCTTGTTTATCAGTCTATCTATTGCTCTGCCTTTCACTCCTTTTTCTTTTTGTCTTGTTTTTCGGTCTTCTTTCTCTCTTTTCATCTTCCCTATTTTCTCTTTCTCTCTCCTTCTCTCTCTCTTTGTCTCTCTTTTCTCTTTGGGTTTTTCTTTCTTTCGTTCTTTCTCTTTGTCTTTCTTTCTTTCTATTTGTTTTTGGTGTATAATTTCGCTCCTAGTGAAACATTTATTCGTTCTACCGTTTGTTGCTTGTCTATCTATTTTTTGTTTCTCTTTCTTTGACTCTGCTTTTGTCCTTTGCGCCTTTATGTTTATTTTCTTCACTGTTCTATTTATCCTGCATATTCTGCCTGCCACTGTTTGGGCTTCACACAGAACGAAATGTCTCGCGAGGCCACGTCTGTCTGACAGCTGCAGCCAGTGATTTTGTGGAGACTAAACCTGTCGCCTTGAAAGTCCAGTCAAACCCGCCCCAACAACAAATCACCTGTGATTGACACTTTCGTATTTGTGCTTCTCTTGAGCTTTTGGTTTCCGGTTGGTTCAATCATTTGTAACCTATGAGGTATTTCCCAAGCTCCCAAGAAGAAATAAGGAATAAAATAGACAGACGAACGAACGAACGGACTGGCGGACGGACGGACGGACAGACGAACGGACTGAAGGATAGATTTAAAAAATACATAAATATTCCCGAAGACAACACTACTAAGCTGAAAATGTGCACCCTTTCCTCTCTATCGTTTGACACCCCACCCCTTATGCAATATTACTCAGTGCAGTGCGTTACTTAAAGCAAAAGCACATGTTTTGTGTGTGTCTGAGGAAAAGAGCGATAGAGAGGGTACATGTGTGTGGTATGTTCGGCTAATGTTCTAAGTTCACGTTGTTAGAATGTCTGACTGAATTATTGTATGTGAGCGAATGAGCATCAAAGTTTATTATTTTTTGTACAGATACATTTTTTTGTCATTTTGCTTGTGTAGGCTATGTCGGGCGTACTATGATTGTCCAGTTAGTATTTTTTCTTATTCTCTGAATAACCCCGGAGGATGTAAAAATAAATATTTGAAATTCGAACTTTGAGTTCCGTATCCATCGATTCTCAAGATTATGGTTTGGAGGAAGTAACATGCGACTCTATGAGTCGCTCGGGAGACATCACTAGAAATCATTTTGGTGAGATTGTGGAACTTTGTAGTTCATTCGATCTGTACATTTAAATGGTTATACAGCTTTTGAAAGTGGCAAATTTACTTACGTCTGCTAGGGTGGTTTAAGAGAAGTCGATTATTTCCTTGTGAGTGAAAATTTCCTGATTATTGGAAAGACTGACATGGTAGTTGGAGAATAAACTGAATCCAAACATTTCCCATTAGAATTGAGGATACACAGACCCGAAGTATCAGTGGTTGAAGCTGATGCAAGTCGTGGAGGTATTGCTTAGAGAACATGTGAAAGGATACGATGGAAGACAGAGCAATGTCATTGTTTTGAAGATAAGATGGTAGAAATGAGTTTTCTCGAAGCTCTAGACGAGCTGAACAGGATAAGCCCGCTGAACGTAAACGAAACAGTGAAAATTATCACTGATGCTCTTTTCACTTGTTCGGAAATTTTCAAAACCAAAGAAAGGTGTGAAAGACAGTCACCTTCATTGAAGAAACGGTTTGATCAGGAGGTTTTTGTAGAAAATAAACTCAGGAAAACACTTAGAAACGTTAAGCAGGTCAGCAACGATAAACAACAGACAGAAGTATGTAAAAATTAGTACGAAAATTAAGTGAGACTCGCCTGGAAGATGAAATTAGATGAGATTATTCCGAGACAAAAGATTGGATGAAGGGGTTATATGAGATCTGACCCATGCATATTCCTCCAGTATTTAACTACATTTTACCGTTATTCAGACACCATCATGGAGGGAAGAATGACTGTTCCAAGTAGATGGGAGGGTATATAATCCGGTCATTCAATTTATGTCTCGGAACAATCTCAATTAATGCACCTTCCAGGTAAGTCTCGTTTAATTTTCTAATTATTCCTCGTCATTAATTGACAAGAGGAAAGTATATGTGATTTTAGAGCAGGGGAAGAATATATGTGATGGAAGTAGTCATCACGGAGACGGTTTGGGCCACCACGCTCACAGCCACACAAAAGAAACACAAAATGCGTTATCCGCCGCACCTCCACCCGCCAGCTGCTGCTGTAGCTGGCAATGCTCCCCTCGCGGCCCGCGTCCACCCAGCAAAAGCGGGGTGTGTGCCGGACAAAGGCACGTCTCAGAGTAGTGATCAGAAGCGAGCAGAGGCGCAGAAGAGACCAGCTTGTAAGCAAGAAATGGGAAAGGACTGCCTGGCAGGGAACATCATTGTCCAGGTGTACAAGGATGGGAAAGGTGATCCAAAAGGATTTAATACATTTTTAGAGCAAGAAGGCCTTCCACAAACCCTCATCCCTCGTTATACCTTACTGATAATTGGCAAAAAGAGCAACATAGCTGTATCTCAACAATATAAGTTTCTGGGGTGAATCGTTTAATTTCTAACGCTCATTTACATCGATCGTCTTTTTCATCGTGTAGTTTTCTGCATGATATGAAGCATTTGGGGGTTCACCGTGTAAGTATTTCCATGATCTGTAGTATCCTGCGTCGGGCCCCAGTCAGTGTGTGAGAGAATGGGAAAGGGAGGGAGGGCGGGGAGAGAAAGTAAGGTGGAGGGTGGGTGTAGAAGAAAGAGAGGGAAGAAGGGGTCAGGGGGTCAAAGACTTGACACACTGACGCCCTCTCACACTCGCTTCTCTCTCTCTCCCCGCCCACTCTCCATCTGTCCTTCCCCTTTCCTACCCAGCTTGCGATGGGTTGCCCCCACAGAGTTTTCCAATAGAGCGAGCGGTGAAACCTGATGAGTGAGCACGCGGGGACGCTATCCTACCCTGCCTCATCCCTACCCATTCCTACATAGCGACACTAGTCACCTACACTGTGAATTGTTTATTTTGGGGGTCCAAGCGTACTGCTTTTATTGCCAGTTCTGAGCCTACATCGCTTCGCTTACCAATCTGTGATGAGTAAGATTTTTATCTGAAGCAATTATCAATTAGAGGAACATTATAAATATATTTTCCGGACTTTTTTTATGCGACCGTGCTAGCGAGTTAGAAAAGCCCAAAAGCCGGTCAACGGCTTTTTTCTGGGATTCCTCTTCAAAGACAGTAATATACGAAGCAATAGATTCTTTAACTAACATGAGGACCCCTCCTTCAAAGATCGCAGAAGATAATGGCTGCGCCAACATGCCGCCCTGTGCCAATCTCAGTAACTACATATTTTTTGCCACGAAGCAACCATTCTAAGGGAGCGTTTTCACGGATGTAGTAAAATAAAGGAACCCTCTTATAGATCTCCAAAGGATGACTGATATTAAAACTGGATCGAAAGGTGAAAGTGAGGACAGGGGATAAAGAACCTCTGCCTCTTCGTAGCTTTGGCGCTGAATGTCACAGGTGTAGCATTGAGCAAAGGCTCTCGCAGGCGGCACAGCAGTTGGAAAAAATCCATAATGTATTGTCCTGTTTTGTAAATGAATATTAGAATTCAGTTTTATAAAGTGTGGAATATTAATATAGCTCTTCCTGTTAGCATATAAGGTCTGCAGAAAAGAGAATCTTAACTCACTGGCGCCAGCTGTATAAAGTCTCACAGCATCGCATTGGGAGGGCTTACATCCGGGTCTTTTCCAGTTCGTTCTATCTTTAATACCAAATGACATGACGCTACTGTTTGCTCTGCTCTGATCAGATACCAAAACTTCCTGAATAATTACCGGCGCATTATCTGAGGTTCTGCTAGCTGATCGACAGAATTCTGTAGCTAGGGCCTTTTCTTATGACGAACTTGCGTCTCTGTTCCACTGAGTCACAGACCGACAAAAGCTGTCCTGGCCACTCAAACGTAATCTCACCTGTGACAGGATGCAAGCCCAGGACCCCGTGTGGCAGATAACTATGTGATCGACATGTCAGCGCAGACGCCATAGGAACTACAAATGGGTGCTGCCTACACCTATCATTTCAGTGCTTCCGTCCTAATTACAATGTCTAGGGAGAACCTGGATTATTGTTTTGTACTGAAGTTTTCTGTCACAGTTCCTACATCACTAAAACACAGTCATATCCTGTCATAACAGCGTGAAACTGCAGTGAGACAGAGACAAGCATTTGAAGAAAACAAGAACATTGTTGACTGCGGTAAATAGTTTGTATAGCAAACTGAAACAATTGTTGTGGTTACAAGAAACCTCGCGAAGGCTTTCTCTATGTTTGAATGTGCCTCCTAAAGGGTTCAGCGTATTAGTAATATGATAATATGAATGTTGAAAACCACCAATATAATGGTTACTCCATCACCATCACCTCATGAACAATTATACCACAATATTTAGTTGAAGATGCAAAAGAAAAGACAGATTTTTGTTGTTACAATTCCAATGTACATAAATTCAGCAAGGGTACATGTATTGCCTGCTATATCTATCAGGCCTCCAATTGAATATTTTCTGCCCACGATCAGAAATACACCTTTAGAGAAGATTTCAACAATGATGGTTGATGACCTGCAGAAATGTTCATCCACCGGGACAACACATCCAACAGCGAAAATAATGAACGTGTGCATATTTCTCAGCCGTTGTAACGTGTCACTGTGTTTGTCTTTACCTCTGAGGACGTCTGTCATCACAAACGTATCCGTTTACGTTGCGTGAGCTACAGGCAGCGCGCAGTAACAAACAAAAGTATGTAAGTAAAGCCTGTAAAGTAAACCCATAAACGGAAAGAACAGCCATTGAATGCATGTCGTACACGCTTGTTAGAGTCCACGATACGTGTGTGCGTGATGGAATAACATGCATCACGTGATGTGCTTCTACGCTCCTGTTCTCACCACTTTACCATCCAGGTTCTTTTATCATTGCCAGAATTCAGTCCACCCTTTCAGTCAACTCTTACATGCGACAAATAAAAGACCAACTGATTCCGACATATTTTGCTGTCTTTTTACAGAGATGAACACGGTTATGGTAATGCCGGCTTGACGTAAATAAAAAATGTAAATCTCAGCTAAAACTGTAGCAGGAGATTCTGCGTGTTTTCCGTTCATGTGAATTTCAGTCATTTAGGATTCCGTTTTCGTCTAATTTCATTCAGGACAATTAACAGTAGGTATGCTATTTGTAGATCTTCTGCAATAGCAAAACCGCTAGCACTGTCTTGTAACAAGCTTCTCTCCAAGAAGAAGCGACAACGTGAGACACATCTAAATCTCCATCACGACTCTTCTTCACGTCTCAAAAGACTATCCTCCCTCCCCCACCCCCGTTGTGTGCGACCTGACAATGGCCACCCCCTTGCTGGCTGGGGGCTTGGGGCCGAGCCAGTTCCAGATTTAGGCGTACGAATCTCGAATCATTTCGTTAGGCTTATGATATCCGAAAATAAAGTCAAATTTCGCCCAATTTTAAGACCACAGAACAGCCAGAGACAAGATGTCAGTGGGATTACGTATTTACGTAACGGAAGCGGATAACCAGCAATCAAAGCTTGGTAAAGGTGGCGCCTCACACCTATAGAGCAAACATAAAGGAAAGACTACAAGCGCGTAAATACTGAGAGTTGAAAATCCTTTCTCTACAATAGCGAGTGTTGTAAACACGGAAACCAGTGCATTCATAGTCATTCCTGCAGTCATGTTGTCCCCTAGTAGACACAGGTAGGTGTGTGTGTGTGTGTATCAGAAGCAGCTGTAGTATAGAGTGATCCATCAACAGCCTAGCTAAATGTAGAAATGTTACACATAGTGATACATGGGGAAATGATCACTAGTTCTATTTTAGCACCAACAATAACTTCAGTCAAAATAGAGTGCAAATCGCAAGGGAGACAGCTATACTGGAATGTTTTATTCAAGGCCTCTTTGGTTATTGCCCATGATTGCCTGTTATACTTTGTCCTGTTATCTACTTGGGTCATGTTAGTATAAGCCCAAGAGCAAGGATATAAAGGAGGCGTTAGTAGCTCTGCGGGTAAATAAGTCTGCGAATTACTGTGTGCTGGTTCCAATCCAAGAGTGGCCTAGTGTTAGATCAAGTGTCATGGAGCTAAGCGTTATGTAGACTCTATATCCATTCTCCGAACATTAAACTGCATCTACATACTGGTCATCTTACTGCAGCTTCCAATCTCATGGGTTTTTTCAGTAAATCAGTTTCAATTAACAATAAAGCATAAGGATATCATATTTATTACAACCTTACCACCATATATATATATCAAAATATTAATATAAATATCAATATATATATATATCTATCTATATATCAACATATTAAGCTCAGATCAGATCGAAGAATGAAAGCGAATACAACACAATGCAAGACAATAGACATTGTTAATTCCTTAAGGGCAATTGCTGCAGCTCCATTATCAGCGAATACGCTGATGTAGTTAGTTTGAAAATTAAGCATATCTAGAATACAATATCTGGAATTTTTTTAAATCTCCCCCGCCAAGAAAAAGAAAAAACAAAACAAATAAACCCATCAGAGGTAAATCCAAGTTATTCACAAGTTCAAGTTTCTGTATTCTTTTACCCTCAGGGGGCATTCAGAAAAAAATGTCAAATAACATGACAATCGTAGTTCACCTGACATTAGAATATACATATATTGATATAAATAAACTCAATGATTAATATAAGCAAATAACCCGACAATCGTAGTTACCTGACATTAGAATATACATATATTGATATAAATAAACTCAATTATTAATATACACAAATAACCCGACAATCGTAGTTAGCTGACATTAGAATATACATATATTGATATAAATAGACTCAGTGATTCACACAATTAACACCGTCAATCATGCACGCAGACTTACCCACACGTAGGCACCTATTCATCTATTCATTAATGCACTCTACTAAGAAGTATTTTAACAAAATTCCCTACTTTGGTCAATACACTTTTGTTTTTACAAAAAAAGAGTTTATAGAGTTTAAATGCATTAGGCCGGCTCAAGTAGTATGGGTAGTAAAAGTGCGAAATAACCACGATGTGAATGCACTGTCCCTCTATGTACCACCCAGACACCAAGCCAACACTCTAGTGGGTAATAGAAAGACAGAGACGCTTATCACAAACTAATAAGAGCTTTGAGGGACGCCTGAAATGAACTCGTAGCGGCAGCGTAGAGGGAGGCGATTCGTACACAAGTATTGCAATTGCCTCCCTTTATAAATTAAAATTAATGGGATTCTTGTTACCCTTCACGTATTATTTTCTGCCGTCATTACTAAACTTGCAGTGCTGGAAATCTAGACACTTCTTCGCATTCTATCTCATGTCAACATTCGTTACGTCGATGAGGGAACGCCTCACTCTACGACTTTCATCCTGTTATCTTCAGACAACTGCCCAGCCATTCATCGCAGACAACGTGCACCAAACTTTCAGTGTTCTTCAGAAGCTAAGGTTTCATGCAGCATAAAGCAAACAATTCTCTAAACATTTCGCCTCCTTAAGGCCACCAGAGAAAAACTGAGAGAAACCCACTAAAATTTGTTGTCGCGCTTAAGGCTTATACTAATAGTCTTTTCCATGGGTATAATAACGCGGATGAAGAAAGCTTGATGATGTTCTCGCAGGGCAGCTCGCTAAAAATCTATAATCGTCGGGTGGGTTGTCTGGTGTGCAAGGAATTCTTAGGATGAAACGCGTCTCTTGTATGATTGTAGAGTTGTTCGTGTAAGCAGTCAAGCGCTGTGCACCTATGGTCCAGACTTTGTTCTCAAACTTCGCAGGGCGCTTGTCCAGCAAAGGGAGATCAGCAGTAGCCAAAACGCAGATCTGGCGAAGCCACATTCCCCAAGAGAACGGGTGCTCAATGGGGTAGCGTCCCCAGTTCTTGAAGAGTGTTAAAAATGGTTTGATAGGAAGGTCAGTTTCAGGCGTACCTAAAATTAAGTAATTAGTTAATTAAACCACACAAACCTACGTATCTACGTAATCAAAATCTGACAATTTGTAAAGCAGTGGCATAGCGACACATCACTGTACAGACTGACAGAGAAGAACAATTACTTTTCTGTTCTTATCCTACTTCTGACCGACGCAGAACCTAAAAATTCTTGATCACACATGCAAGTGCAAGTGGGGAGAGAGAAAAAACCCTTGGTGGTATTATAAAGCCCTTAATCCTTTTCACACGCTATTCCAAAAGGACAAGAATTATATCTGTCACAAACGTAACTGGATCGCGGAATAAATACACATATCTATTCAGCCCATAACTGACATGTCTGACACTGAGTCACATTTTCCCCTTGGCTGATCTTTCTGTATCAGAATTTCAAATGTCAGACCGGGTGCTGTTGGTTTTCTGCTCCGGACTGTACGTCCTGATGCCTGCTGGACGGACCGTCACGCGCCCACTGGGAGGATCTGCATGTCTCTCTGATCTGGAAAAAACCCACCGACATGTTATTTTTTGGTACATGGAATTGAGGGTTACCTATTGAATACTTTTTGTTAAGTGCAGGTAATACACAATGAATTATTAGTTCAACAAGTCATGCCCCTTTCCACCCCTCCCCCCAAAACCCCAAAAGAACAAACCTCTAGAAATGGGGGAAGTGGTGTTTCAAGTAACTGCCATACTGTAGTCCTATAGTAAGAATTGAGTACCAGTCCGTAGTAAGAAGGAAAATAATTTACTTGCCTCCACATCTCCGTTGCTGAGCGACAGTGGAGTCGTAATGACATTACAGAGCACAACAGACATTAGGGAGGCCAGGCACATCACCTTTAGCCGCCCTGCACTCGGTGAACTATAAACATAGAAGCTATAGTCCCAAACATGCACTGTCCACGAGATCCACCGAGGGCGCATGTCACTCACAATCACAGTCACACGTGCAGATCGTGAGAATCTGATCCTGAACTTTAAGGTATATTGGCTCTGGTGGAGATAGACACAGGAATGACATATGTATTAGGGGGTGAACCAACCGTCTCCGTCCAAGTGTCATTGGCGAAAGTCTCATTAGGGAGACAGCGTGATGACAGCCAAGCACGGCTGCATCAGCAGTGACCGTTCAGTGAACTCCGGAACTCGAGAAACCATAACATTGTAACTAGCGAATGTCAACAGGTCGTCAGTTAAATACCCACCTGGTGCTGCCTACAAGGGTAGGGGCACGTTGGGGGGGGGGGATAGATCATATGATGTAGAGGACGTTGTATTAGGGAGAAATAAAAAAGGGCAGACTAGAGACCTCAAGACACATAAAGGGGACAGAGGGAGATAGATAGAGGAACCGACAGATGAAGGAGTTCAGGTCGACGAAATGACGGGATAGTAATGTGTTGCGTGATTGAACTGCAGGGGCCTAATGGTCGATTTTAGACCAAGACAAATAAAAGATTTGTACTGCAAACCTGGTGTTGTGGACTTCTGTACTGTGGTGCCGTAACTACATATTACTACATCGCCTTTCTGGTGCCGTGACTGTTCATAATCCTACCGCCTTTTGTGGTTTCGTGACTGTCATCATGTTACATGCTCTTTCTGGTGACGTGACCATTCAGAATCGACATAATGTTACAGAAGGCTACACTGGGAGCAACACGAGCACTGGGCGCGGAAGCCACTTTGATGTAGCGATGACTTCGATTCCGTCGTTGTAGCCTCAGCCAAAGCCACCATTCTGTCGTCGACAGATTTAAATGGAGGGCGACTGGACGGTTGGCCGACATTGATGACGGCTGCTGAAAGTGTCGCAGTTAATGATGCTGGGCCGAAGTTTGCTGGCAGCACAGGTTTCTTTTTAAAAAAATCCAAAGAAAGTGCGATAACAATTTAAAGACAAGAGACAAATTAACAGAGTTGTGATGCACAAATTTAGAAGATTACAAATCTGCTATCTGAAGTATGTACGTGCGGTCAAAGGACATTGGGCTTGTGTGTGCATTCGTTCGAGTAACTGCTTTGTGTAAGGGTGCTTTCGTGTTGGTGTACATGCACGCACGAGTGTTGGGATCATTACGAATGTAGCAGGAACTTGTACATCTGAATGTTCTTTGTGCTCTGAGGCATGTAACACTTTTAACAATTTCTTTTCACAGTCAGCAATGACAGCGCAGTGTGACATTACACAGAAGTTCTGAAGAGATTCACAAACCAGAAATGTTGTTGCAGCACTTGGGGTCAGCGGCACTTGAATACATACTTCTTCGAAAAGGCCTATGATTTACTAATTCCTCATCCAGTCTTCAAAGTCTCGCCTGCAAATAAAACCAATGTACATTCTTTAGAAAGCAAAACTAAAAGCTTAAAAGCTTCTTTGTTTATTTCATTTTCAGGATTCTAATATTGTTTGCGATATAAGATTGACGTGATGTGATGTATGATTTTTGTCAAAAAATGAAAAAGACAATAAAAACTAATATTGACTATGATATATAGTATAAACACTTATGAAATACCAATTTTGAATTTTTTATGCCAAAAGCTTCACAGTTGGGGGGGAGGGAGGGAACTATAGCTGCAGAACGGGCGGGCGAGGGGCAAGTGGGTAATTGTGTGAGTGCGACCATGAGTGGATGGGTGGGTTAGTTAATTGGTGGGTGAGTGGGTGGGTTTTGAGCAAGCAAATGAGCGAGTGAGGGAGTGAGCAATTGACGTCGCATCAAAGAAAATATCAATTCTAAAACACTTTTGTAATTAGAACTTTGCTTTTTGCATATTACTATCAAAGCTAAAAGGCTCCCCAGGGCTAAAAGCTTTACAATAAAAAGTTCAAAAGTTCATCCAGTCTCGAAAGTCTCACCTGAAAATAACACGAGAAACAATTATTCTTTCAACAGTAAGAATACAAACGGAGAAATATTTTATATTGTGGAGTCTTTGTCGTTTATGGACCTTTTATTGTTTATGATATAATGATTTTATAAACATTTATGAAATAAATAAAGTCAAAGTGTTTTGTTATAATGCGCGATATTACAAACACAAATGAAATACCAGTTTCGTATTTTTGTACCCCTGTGCATGCACGTGTTTTCACATGAAAATCCACATTATTTTATGGTCAGTCCAATTTCGCACTTTCTAAAAAATGGATGATTGCATAGGACATCAGAATATACATAAGACATTGTACTTAAAACATTAAGTGATTCTGTATGTTGGGCCAGCATAATATAAACAGTGAAATTCTTACATACCTTCTTTCTGTGGCCTCCTTTTAACGAATGTAGGTCAAGGGTAAGTATTTTTGTCGCATTTTTTCAACGAAATGCATGTGATATGGACATGCCAAGAAACCTCAAAGACTAAGATACGCGCGATAAGATGCGGACAATGGGGATGGATGAGGGCGTGAGAGTGATGAGGTGTGAGAGATTTCCAGATTTGCTTTTGTATATCTGTTGAGCTAAAGTTACTAAAGTCAGTTACAAGCTCTGAAATAGACAATCTCGACGAAACTGCTACATAAAAATATGGTGAATATTAATAAATGAAAGAGTATCAAAGCAGAGCTACACACACGCACGCACGTAGGGACGCACGCACAAACACACATTTTCAAGCGAAAGCAACTTTTTAAATCCCCGCGGGGGGGGGGTCAAAATAACCCCCCAAAAACATAAAAAAAACTCACGCCAAACGTTTGCTATCACTTGTATTGGGTCTTCCGATGATCAAAAACAAACAAACAAACAAAAAAGCAATAACAAAAAATCCCCGGCGATGACGATAAGGAGAATTTGAGAAGATAATAATACATTGACTAACCTCGAAGTGGTATCAGGGAACACTCTTCTCTGGGGTAGCCACTTAGATCACACCAGTAACGCCCAGAGTGATTTTGGCGAAATTGTGGTATTCGGAGCGTAAACGTGTTTGAGTCCACTTTACCTTTGCCATAACCTGGTTTGAATAAGCAGTCGTCGTTTCCCTGAATCCAGCGACAGTATGCCACTGTTACTGCAGAATACAAAACGCACATGTGTATAATCATCTGTGATGGTACTATCATATAAAATGTAATGTGCTGTTTCGCTATGCAGGATTAAAGTATTTTTACACTTGGTTATACGAGTTTGGTCGTTAAAGCTAGTGTGTGAATAAAAATTGCTTTCATTTAAATCGCCCATATCGACAAATATATGCGGTATTAAAATACAAAAAAGAGTTTTTAAAAAACCCACACACACACTTCCCTTCCAATCAATCTCACCAGCACACAATCACGCAAGTAAAGACACATGGACAGCAGGCCAGAGGAAGTATCAAAGAACGTATGGGAAAGTGAAAAGGAGACGGACGGACCGACGGGTGGACGGGCGGACGGACGGGCGGACGGGACCGAGAACTAAAGGCCCGACAAACAATAGAAGTTTATTTCTCATAACCTTTGACAATCGCACAGACGGTTGAGGACAATACAACTGGCCCCGAAAGACGTGTACATTTAGATCTTCGAGTTGTCAGTCTTATCTTTTTTGTTTTTCTTACCTTCTCCGTGATAGACAGTGAAATCTGTCTTGGACCGAGTGACGTTTATAGGAAAGAAACAGGTGACTGTAGCTCCCTTAGTCAGTTCTGCTGCCAAAGCAGAACATCTTGAAAAAATCTGCACGATGAAACCTTTTAAAACTAATACAGATAACAAATTATTGATCTCTTCCACACGATGCTTCCTTTTTCTTTCTTTCTTTTTTTATATCTTTTTACAATATTTGTTAGCTTCCTTTGTCTTTTGCTGTTAAATAGTTCCTACCCTCCTGAATAAAAGTTTTGCCCCAAGCCGCTTTCTTGTCTTGTACGTAGAACAGATCGTCTGCTAGACCACTGTTTTTGTACAATAAAGGTCTGTCCCACTTACTGTTTCTGTCAATTATTCAGTATTCAAAAACCTCGATTTTATCTAATGATTATATATATATATATTTCTCATTACAATAATGACTGTGCTATTACTGTAATGTTTTATCGGGTGTGCTTGATTTTAGGGAAGAAATAGGAAATGTAATCCCCTAAAGCTAACCCCCCTTTTCAAGCAAAAGGTACACGACCAGATAATTCAGCACATTTATTGAGCTATAAACATTAAGAAGGACAGCAGAGAAAGGAAAGAAGTAAATGAACAAAGACGTAACAGTGCGTGTGTGTGTGTGTGGTAGCAGCAGTGTGAGGTATGTTACAACTCTCAGAACAGTATGAAATACAACTCGAGTTCTTTACAATTGAACTAATACGTAAAAACGTAATGTCGTAAAAAATGACTTGCGGCGGATATATAATCCAATCAGGAACTGAATTATAATCCAGTCAGGAACAGAACAGTCAATCCAATGTTTGTTCACACTAAATAGTGGTCCGCAGTAGTAGTCCGTACAGGAGAAGACGGTTGAAAACAGTAGACACAGTTCCCAGAAACGCAAATGTTCGGTCTGAAGAGCGTAGACTCTGAAAAGTCGGAATGCAAGGTCAAAGGTGAACTGAAGATCCAGTTACGCCCCGACGGTGATTCACAGCAGTTCGACCTGGTCCTCAAGTGGAACGACGAACAACGTAATACATAGTTCAGTTAGGTGCCCTTGGGGTGTCCTTGACCAACCGTCACAGGTAAGACTCCTTGCTCTTCGTAGATTTCTGATCTACGAAGAATGGCCGATCTTCACCAGTGGAAAAGTTCTCTTGTCTGCTCACTCACAGTCTACTACTAGACTAATAATATCGAGTTGCCGGAACACAGAGATGTAATACTGTCTGCTACACAGTTGGGTCATCTAGCCATCGATGGCTCAACACGTTCATGTCTCTTTCTAAACTCGAGAAAGTTGACAAAATGCTTTGCGTGGAAGCCTACAAAAATCTTCCCACGACGAAAACTAGCAGATCCAGATATTCCACACTTGGTTAGATAAATTGCTATACGGGATTAGCCTACAACGAGAAATGTATAACAACAATTGACCGTTAGAGCTTCACAAAACTATTAACACGTCTTCATCTCTCGCTGCTTTCTGCTCAAGTCCCTGAGGAAACGTTAAAACACCCCGGAATTTCTTCATCTCCCCCGACAACCAAATTCACTCTCTTCCCATTGGATGGAGAAGATCGTCTGCAAAGTTCTAATAGGAAACTACAGGAGAACCAAAGAAGGGGACATCTTCTCTGTACCAGTCTACACCGTCAGAGAAGTCTGTGCGGCGGTATAGAGCACAAGCTTGCAAAGAGACAAGTCGGTTGTCCTCTCCACCCCACCCTTCCCTATCCTTTCCTACCCACCTTGCGATTGGCTGCCCTTCTTTGACCCCTGTTACTCACTGTCCCTTAGTCATTTTCCTGCTGTCCAGCCCATGCGCCACATCTACTGACATCAGTCTTTTCTTTTTTCCTTTTTTCGTCGTTTTTGTGTCGTCCTGATGAAGGGGTAGTGTCCCGAAACATGTAGATTGTCTTCGTCTTTGTCTTTGTCATGTCTTAGCTTGGTCCAGTTCCCTTGTTTTAAAATTGACGACATACAACATCCAGCATTAGCCGAACCTAAAGTTTGCAGAGACTGCCAGAGGATGGAGAGAAATGAAGGATGTTGGTTGATGATAATGACAGTAAGGCTTGCTCGTTACCTAAATGTTGTTCCGTGAGCTTGCGTTCCCGAGGTGGCTGTCGGATGCATTGATTATCTGGGTGGAGGTTTGACTGTCGTGGATAACTTTGTCGTAGTAGTAACCAGATTCAACAACACAATGGGGATCTCTCTTTCCCTCTACTGTCATGCAGTTCACAATATGAACTAAAACAAAAAGTTGATATTCTGTTTAGTATTACAAATAAACTTCTAGCATCATTACTGCGTGTTCTATGAAACACTAGAAATACTGCAGCTGATTTCTTTTGGGGGTCTTAAGTGATATATTTTTTTAAAATTACATAAAAAAGTTCCAGGTGAATTTCAACAAACGACGTTGCTGAGAACTGCAACCTTTGTTTTGCATTTCAGCAGAGAAAGGGAGCAAGGGAGCCGGGTGATGAGTGTCATGAACCCAATTGTCAGAAACCCAGATAAACCAACAAAAAACTTTCCTCTCTCTTTAATTTAGTTTATTGATACTGTGTTGTATGTCTGAATGCGTGTTCGTGTTCAACATTTATTAGACGCCTCAATCCACCCGAAAGAAACACAAGCGTGGATCTATTCCATCTTTTACTTCAAAACAACAATAAATTATTTAAATGAGTTTCAAACACTTACGTTCATGTCACAATCCCACACACACTAATTAGATCTATTCCTCAGTCACACAATCCAACAGAAGGTTCTTGGTCAATAAAATGAGTAATGTCCCTTTACAGTTCCGCACGTACGAGATGCAATAACAATAGTATAGTATCCACAGTTCACTCCTAAATGTTAGTGTCAGACAAGTTCTTGTAAATCAGAAGTAGAAGACGTTTACAACGACGTACAGATAATGGCGATGATCCTGAAGACGGCGGTGCAATTGCAGACAGGCGATGTTGCGAAAGATGACGATATGTAGACCCACTGGTCCAGTCGTGGTTAACGAATATTTAACTAAAGTTCTTTTCAACGCGAGCCAAAATTTCAACGTTTCTCAATGTAAGAATTCAATCTCTCTTTACTTGCAGTCGCAAGTTGACGTTTCATGTAGACTCAGACAAGAGTATTAACTTCTTCACAACTTGTGTTCTTTGTCGTTTGGCTTTCTGGAATCAGTGACAAACTCGGTAAATCCGGGAATTCCTACGTGGCCTAAATGTGGTCTCCTTAGCACTACTGTCCGTAAGCCCTAGACGCTCTAGCGGACGCGAACTCAAATCTTCAACTAGTAACTACCAGAGCTCGACTCTGCAATAGTTACTCGAAATGTATAACCTCTAGGGGCAATACATTAAACAACAGAACTCCAATTCTGTTACTCCGGGTTCCAGTTCTCGGACTTGAAACCTATCACTATTCTTCGAGTTTATTGCCACAAGGGTCTTGTCACCTTGGATAGCCGACCACGGGCTTACTAACGTCAACGGTTTTTGATGTTACTCCATGGTGTAAAATTGGACAAGCAAAGTTTGGGGGTGCTGCCGGCCCTAATATACTATTCGGTCACGTGATGACTAAATCCCATAGTATTTGGTTGTTCGCGAATATTCTAGAAGGTTTGTTTCCACTGCTTCAGCAATTTTTGTGCCTACGCAGCCCCTTTTGTTCTTAAACTCGCAGGGAAACACAGGAAGACCTCGTCACTCTTGACAGTTCGAACTGTCGCTGACCTGCTGACTGAACTCCCTATTTCCTGTCTTTCTTTTTAAAAGTAAACTGTACTAGGCGTTCCTGACAATGAGTGAGTTGGTGTCTGGACGAGGGATCGGGGGAGGGAAGAAGGGGGGGGGGAGAGAATGAGACAGAGAAATCGATTTTAGACAGTTTCTGTTAAGATTTGTGTACTCACCTGGGCTTTGGTCCGATTCCGTTTTGCGGTACACCGATAAGTCAACCCGTGTAACATCAATACTGTCCGGGAAGAAACAGGTGAGAGCGATGTTGGGCGGGCGCCCTGTGCAAAGGTCACAGGTGATTAACTTGCCTGAGTCTGACAAACATGTGCGAAACATTCAGAGAGTGACTTAAGGGAAGAGAAAACCACCAAAAAGAGTAATCATTTCAAAGGTGAAGATTTTATCTCAAATACTAATGACTACTCTAATGAACAAATTTAAGTCTGTCTACTTATGACATTCTTGTTCTTAGTTTCTGAAGTCCTGTTGCTCCCGGCGGCTATGTATGCGAGCAGATACAGCGACATAGAACTTGCTTTGTTTGTGTCTGTAACAAACCATTTCTGACTGATAAATATATTCAAACGTTCATGCAGTATCTCCTTAAACTCTTTTTACTTTTTAAGAAAAGTCCTGTAATTAACTACAGCTTCAACCACTAAAGATTTAAAATTCAAGTAATTAACACTGTACCGCAACAAGGTCTATCTCACCTATTCATGAAGTTTTTTCTCTCTTCTTCAGTGCTGTGTTCTTCGATCGGTTTTTCAGTTTTCTTCAGAGGACAATGACACTTTTTTAAGCACCCTCTGTAAAAGTAAGAAATCTAGCGTAAATATGATTAGCACAAGTTCCTTGAGTAGGTTATATCATCTCCTCAAAAAAACTTTAAGAAGTAATTATTTTTACCGACTTATCTCACCCTTCGAGATAAATGCCCACATGCCACTCATTTACAAATAATCATCAATTAAATAGCACGAAGATCAGTCTTCTTAATCCGTGTCCTTTCCGTAATGTAATGTTTTCTACATTAAAATAAATATAAGAGTTTAATGAAATTACTTTTTCCAGAGACAGCAAACTACTACGCTGGCAACGATGACAAGGACACCTGAAGATGTTCCGAGAACAATCCCAACGATTCTGTTCATATGTGTACCTGAGGCATAAAAATCAAGTCACTATAAATCAACCCAGTCTTGTTTGGTTAAGTTACTTAACTAGGCTGGCATAAGCATGAAGATGAGTGTAAAGCAGTCTTTAAAATGTTTATACTTGTTGTCCCGGATACACTTCTTTGGTGATTTGCATGAACGTTCGCGTCTGAACTTTCGGTCATAAGACCGGTCTTAAGGCCCATTCACACTGTGTATTTTACGGCCAGCGTAACGTATGAAACGGGGATAAGAACCCGCATACAACCCATTTGCTAGACACTGTTTTTGTAGAATAAAGGTCTGTCCTAATCAAGGTTTCTGTCAGTAATTTAGTATTCAAAAACCTCGATTTTATCTAATGATTATATATATATATATATAAATCATTACAATAATGACTGTGCTATT
>SMGT01015905.1:21391-47551 GCA_004794575.1 Lanistes nyassanus | reverse complement strand
ACTGCAGCCAGAGGCTCGGCCGGCCGTTGTAGTCAGCAGGGGGCAGGGTGCCCCGGAATAGTTTGCCCCCTCCCCCGTCTATCAGTCACATGGATGCGCGATGAGTGCGTTCGACGATAAATCTGCTTACCTCCCTTCACGGGTGGTGCCAGACAGACTGTGTAAGCACTTCCGTCGGCAACCCTTAAGACTGCGCATGCGCAGACAATTTATGAGAGACAACTCAGGAGAGATGCATTTGACTGTTTTTTTAATTATTGCAAAATGTCACAAATGCCACGCATATGTACGACTGACCGACCGACCGACCGACCGACCGACCGACCGACCGACCGACCGACCGACCGACCGACCGATGGATGGATGGATGGATGGATGGATGGATGGATGGATAGATGGACGGATAGCACCCGGTTCGCATCTACTCAATAACAGATATTGCATTCATTTCGGCCTCCTCAATAGGGGTTGTAGCAGCTATAAGGATCAGTCTAACAACATAAACATAAAAACTGGCCCACTTAGTAGTGGCTTAGGGGTCGAAACGTCATCCTAAGCCTAACCCCACCCCTACCCCTCCCCTAGCAGCCACCTGAGCAAAGTTTTCAAATGTGGCAAAAACCAAAAAGCTAATAATAATAAAGTGGTGCATACATATATATTGTGTTGAAATCCATATCCACTGGCGCTTTACTCTGACCAGGCAGCAAACAGACTGGGACTTGGAGCAGATAATCTACCCGAGGAACAATTAAAGCGTCACTGGGTGCCAGAGGGGGGTGTTTGATGGCGAATGTTTAGGTACTCAAGTACATTGTGGACAATAGCTACTGGGACTCTGTGATAACAGTTTTGTGGATGTAAATAGAGAAATGTGTATTTTCATTTTACGTTCGTGCGCCCGTCCTGACCTGCTGTGTTCGTCTGTCCTCAGAGCACCAGACCTACGGAGAGGTCAACCAGCTGGGCGGAGTGTTCGTCAACGGTCGGCCTCTGCCCAACGCCATCCGCCTGCGCATCGTGGAGTTGGCGCAGCTGGGCGTGCGGCCGTGCGACATCTCGCGGCAGCTGCGTGTCTCGCACGGCTGCGTCAGCAAGATCCTGGCGCGCTACAACGAGACAGGGTCCATCCTGCCGGGCGCCATTGGCGGCTCCAAGCCCCGCGTGACCACGCCCAACGTGGTGAAGCACATCAAGTCCTACAAGGAGCGGGATCCTGGGATCTTCGCCTGGGAGATCCGCGACAAGCTCCTGTCCGACGGCATCTGCGACAAGTACAACGTGCCCTCCGTCAGCTCCATCAGCAGGATTCTGCGCAACAAAATCGGCTGCAGCGGGGGCGCGGGGGCTGGGGGTGCTGCGAACGGCGTGGGCGGCCCGGGAGGGGGACCTGGAGGGGGCAGTGGCAGCAGCAGCCCCTCCCAGTCGCAGCAGATTGACCTCAAGACTCACGTGGGCGTCCCGCCCACCCCGGGTGGACCAGGCGCGGCGCTGTACAACCAGTTCTACCCGTACTCATGCCCGGCCGCCCCTCCCATGACGTCACCGATGTCGCCCTCGCAGATGGTGCCCCATCCCCACCCCGGCCATCCCCATCACCACCCTCCGCACCCACAGCACCAGCCCATGGGCCCCGGCTTGCCTGGCATGACCGGGCTGCAGGGGAAGAGCCCGGGAGGGGGCTCCACGTGCATGATGAGGGCGTGGCCTTCATCCCACTCCGTCCATGACCTTCTGGCCTTCCGTGCCCCCCAGTCCATGGGTCAGCACATGCCCATGACCCCGGAGTCCATCAACGCCGCGGCTGGCATTGGGCATCACCACCACCACCACCACAACCCGCACTACAACATGTCCAACTACTACATGAAGCCCCCGATGTCCCCCATGTACCTTCAGAGCTGAGGTCACGCCCTCGCCGAGCATGTCGGCCTTGACCTGGAGGTGACCTGAGGACAGTCTGCCAGAGCTGCCTTCAACAGGAGAACGTCCACCAGCATGTCCAGAGATCGACAGCGAGCTTAGGCGCCCTAGGCAACGTGACGTCACTGGCAGTCTGACCTTTGTGAGGTCAGGCAAGTTTGACCTTGGGTCAGATATAGCTTGACCTTACTGTCACCAACAGCTTTCAGCGAATTCGAAACTGTACCGTGGCGTGGTTTAATCAGTAACGCTCTTAAGTTCCAGTAAGTCAACTGGTGACTAAAGACGGGGCAGGAAAGTGCTTCAGAAACTCAGATTTAAACTCAGTTCTCAATTCCCTTAACTTCAAAACACAGTGGCAGCCCAGCCCGAAGAGAACAAAAGAGTGATCTGGTTTTTGCACTAATTTAAAACCCTGAGCCTAAACAATGTTGAGAACGCTAAGCTGATTGGTCATTCACAACTCTGACCTCATTTGTGCACATACCTCTTGCTGAAGAAGTCACCGCCTTTTGGCCGCTGTCATCGCAGGGTGTGGTGCACAAGGAGCTGGCGACAGCATCTTATCATGGCAGGCAGCAGTGTGTGCATCTGTCGATGGTTTACATCGGTGGCTTGTTACGGACAATGATTGCTTGGACAAGTGTCTTCGACAATGATTGCTTGGACAAGTATCTTCGATAATGATTGATTAGACAAGTGTCTCGAACAGTGATTGCCGGTTTGAAAACTGCCATGAGTATTAATGATTGACACCTTCCACAGCATTTGTGTGACATGAGCATACGATCTGCAGTATTTTTTTTTATCAGACTTTAATTGTATATGATTGTGAATATGCCTGCACGCATATGTACACCTCTGTTTGGTTGATTGGTGTGTTCGAGAACGAACGACTGGGTGAGTGAACGAGTGCGCAAATGGTTTGAGTGAGGGAGAGAGTGAGTAATGTTACCCTCAATAGTGTGAAAACTGCCAAAGAGGATGGCTTGGTTGACATATTTAAAGATGCTCTTGTGACAATTTCATCACCGCCTGTGCCAAATTTCGTTTTAATCGCGGGAAATCAACAACCAGCCTTTAAAGCCCCTCCTGTCCTTGTTTTGTATGTCACCTGACCGACCACACATGCGTGATATAAGCGGTTATACGCACACTCAGATAATTTCCACGTGCTTCATTGCCACATATCTCTGACTCAGCAGTGTCTTAGCCTTTGCTTTTTCGGAATGCACCACGTGCCTGATTTTCAGCAAACAATGGCGAAATTTAAGCCAATTCTCAGATAAATTATCATGGAAATGTTTGACTAATTAACAATAAATAACTGTATTTAGGCAATGGCATTAAAAGAGGTTTTGTGTACGTCGTGTGTGCCTGGGCTATCGGTAAATCTCAACACTGTAACAGAGAAATCCCTTCACGGTTCTAAGAAACTTGTCTGGAGACTGTGGCCTGCGGGACTTGGCATAAATCAGTTTGTGGCGACATGATTAAGGGGCGGGACCACGCAGTACCCGGGTGTCAGTTCACAATGTTGTGGGCGCAATCTTGGGTGTCTTCCATAAATTCTCCGCAAGTAGTTGTTTCGTAATTTGCTGTAGTGTCACGGTGTGCCTGATTGTAAACATTACTTCAACCAATCAGACTAAGCTTTTCACTTGTAAACAAACCCGGCGAAATCCGGTGTGTGTTGTCTCCGCAACGAAATGTCTGACCGACACAGATTCGCCTGTGCCTTTTTTTTTTTGTCGCATCGTGTGCACTACACTTCAGCATGCGGCCCCTCCTTCGTGTGCTGTGCACTTAACGATAATCGTCGGGATATGTGCTTCTCAATAAATCTTTCTCTTGTCTGATTGTCTGCAGAGTACGATGAGTTTCCTGTTAATGTTGCAAATGGTCTAGATTACAAGCGCACGGATGTGGGCGCATGCGCGCGTGTATGTCTGTGTGTATCACAGAGACATTCGGAGAGAAGAACAGCAAGAAAACGATAAAACCTGCGACGGCTCGTGTAATTGGGCGTGCATGCACGTCATGCTATCGTGTTCTATGTATGTGCGAAGGAGAAAAAAATTCGGCCCCTCACCTGTAAGTCTTACCTTTGTGAGAGCTGGCAGCATGAAGAACAGACAAAAAATAGGAAAGAAAAAAAAAGAGAAAAGAAACAAGCCTAGCGGCACGGAGTAGCGCCCCCATACGTCAGATTTCAGCATCCTTCTGCGCGTTGTTGTTGCTGTACCCAGGAACTGTGCGCGGCAGATCACGCACCAACCCTCACAAGTCACTGTCAACTGGCATTCATCTTTTGCCGCAACCGCATCCCGCTCTTGCACTCTCAGAAACAAGGAAATTACGCGCTCGAAGGATCGCAGCCGATCCGTTCCCGCTGTTCTGTGAGATCTGGATGCAAGAAACACGACTGGCGTGGTTACCGTGGAACAGCAGCTATTCCGGTGTCATTACCATCGCCTTTGCAGACAGTCGCAGCAAAAGGGGCTATCTTTTCCAGATCACGTCCCCCTGTCTGCCATTATGACAGGCAGAAGAGGGCTGGAATATTTGCAGCGAGGATGTTACAGGAATTGGGCATGACGTACACGGCGCTGAACTACTCTGTCGGTACGAATTATGAATTTCCGTTTGGCACACACACGCACACACAAAGCTCCCCCTCCCCCCAGCTTCCATCTTCGTTCTCTTCCGCCCTATTTTTAGACTATCGAAAAGTGTTGCCTTGGGGCTGCTGTTCGTAAAGCTCACACAAAATGTCGCGGGAAAAAAAAACTAGTTTACTGACAGTTGTAGGTGATAGTTACAGAACACGGGAAAGGAGAACTTAAGGAAGCAATTAATCTGGAATCTGTCTCCCAGAGGTCGCGCTGTGTGAAGCGACATTGCAATGGTCTGGCGTCATTCTTCGGCTGAGGATCCTGTTAGCATGGAGGGGTCACGAAAATCAAGACAGATTTCCGCCTCAGACAACTCGCTTTAAAAAAAATTGCCTGGTGCCTTGGTCTACTGACAGTCGAAGCAGATACAAGAGAATAGAGAATCCAGCACTCTCCCGAATCACATCTGCGCATCCTGTATTCACCAGTATTGGATGGTATCAATCTTTACCTGTTGCACTTTCTCTCTTTCAGTATACATATAATAATGAGGGGGAAGTTCCAAAGTTTTCCCTAGAAGGCGGGCTAATAAATATGACTTGGCGGGCCGTACCTTAACTTACCGGACTCGACTTCTCAGAATTACTGGACAAACTTTTATGGCGATCTCGTAAATGTAGACTTAATTGAGCAATCGTCACCAAAACCTTTACTGCTACAGGTCAATGGTTTCTACACCAGAGGGTGACGACGCTGTGAAATAATGTGAACAACTAGAGAAATCTACCGAGGGAAAAGATTCTCATACTCTGACATGTTCGCTCAGTCTCTCACAGGCAAACCACTACTAGCTCAAGAGCCCCCACCCTCGTAAAACACAACTGCAGCGAACCGTTATTCAACATATATTTCAAACACTAACTGGCTCGACAACATCAAATATATCTACAGATTATTTATAGAGAATCACCTTACTCGTGTCTAGGGTAAGAGGCTGCCTGTTACGTCATACCACGAGGTATCAGACAAAGAAGATAATCAAACTCCAGAGGGGAAATCAAACTGCAAAATGGCCTATGATCCCGCTCAATACACAAATACAGTAAGTGACCGACAACAGAGCTCCTACTCTCGTCACTACGGAAACAAGTATTTCTGCGATACACACTTCCAAAGCTATTCAACGACCAACAAGGAAGCTATGACACTGCCACGACCCGCACTTTACTCTATACCTCCTCTTGGCATATGCCCGGCCTCTAGCTTGTGACGTCTCCTGTCTCCGGCAGGATAAAACCACCTATCTTAAATCAACCCGAGTCCCAGACTCTAAGATAAGTTTATGGCAAGAGCAGTCCTATAAGGCGCAACAACAGTCACTTACTACACTGTCTCGTAGTCGGCAAAATACACCCTGTGTATCTGGCATGAAATGTTGGAGTCCTTTACTCTTTCCACGTCTTGGCTCAGATGGCGAGGGCCAGAGGTCCGTGGGTCCACACGTGTCCGCTTCTCTTGGTCTTCCTACATTAACTCTCTCTCCGTGTCCTATCCTCTCGTGTGTGTCTGATCTAATGTCCAAAGCTTAAGTACCCTGTGCCTTTCTCGCACTGCGTTTCCAGGAACCACCTTATTCTAGTTCAAACCAGTTCTGGCCAGCCTAGGTTGGGGCGGAGCTATCAGCCTGTCATGTAGCGTTCCCTACCAAGGTGTCGGGAAGTTGAGGAGCGAATAGGCTAAACTAAGAGTGACAGGTGATAACCTAAGAGTAACATGTGACAATAAATTTTGAAATTCACCAGAGCACTGTAATTTGCACTGGCCCAAGCTAGACTCTCTCTCTCTCTCTCTCTCTGCTGTATGACAGTGTCTCGGTGACACACTCTCAAGGCGACAGAAACAAAAATGAGTAAGTCTATATATAAAAGTCTTGAGAATTACTTGTGTCTTCGAATCGAGCTAGGGAGGTTTCGGTATTTGAATTGAATCGTGTGCACAGGTTGTCAACTAACAAACAGCCACAGAAAAGTAATTTAGAGCAAGAAAATCAAAGAACTATTTTAAATCCATTGCACTTCATAAAATACTGGGTTCTTACTTCTAGACCAAGCCAAAGATCTACAGAATAGGTTTAGAAACATGTAACTTCCAGCACATAGAAAGGCATGAGAGAGAGAGAGAGGAACTAACTTGTGGGGGAGAGAGCAGAAATAGGATCCATAGGAGGAAATAACTCATTAGTGGGGACATAGAAACAATTACAGCAACTACGTGCAAAACAGAAACACCAGGACAGGACAGACGTGAAATTTCAGGTAAACTCACAGGTAAACGACTGGTTTTAGGAAGGGAAGGCTTGGATCGCCCGTCATAAAATTCCTAGAACGAACTGTGCAGAAGGAAATCATAACGGGCCATTGACAAAAGATTAATGAAAACAATTCTTGTGGAGGTAAATTTACTACCTCTAATTTTCATTTCTATTTCCTTATAGCCCATAACATACACCTGTTCCGTCTGAAAGTTGAGACAGGCTTGAACTACGTGTGACTGAAAAGCTACAATACTAAAAGATTTCGATCCAAACTAAAAAAAGCTAGAAGTTGTGGTATAAGTCGCCATGTAATAATCCTAAAAGCGAAACAACCCGTTCCGACCAGACGACACGAATTACTCTTATTCTTGTAGGACTGAAAGCGATTTCCCACACAGGGAATGCAGGCAGCAGGCTCGCCGCCTTTCAGCACAAGATTAGCTCTAAAACCAAACCTAAGGCCATAACTCAAAACATATCCAAAGCCATATCTCAAACCATATCCAAAGCCATATCTTAAACCATATCCAAAGTTTGCGTTTTGCTAGTCTCTACGCCCGCACGCGCAGTCTGTGTACTGGACCACATTTCTTGCCGGACCACATTTCTTGCCGGACCGAATTTCTTGCGAGAAGGTCTCTCCCTAGCGCACAGTTGTGGGACGTCACTCTCCTTGCACGAGAGTTCGGCTTGCGGTAGGTAGAGCTTCCCCCCCCCCCCACTTCGGGCCCAGCGAAAGACCTTCAGGTTTTCGCACATACTTGTTACGACGCCTTCATGCGAGACTATAAGAATCAGAACAAGTTACAAATGAAAGCCAAATTTAAAAATGAACGAAATAAGATAACAGTCTGCACAATTTCTCAGTGATCAGAAGGAAATGTGTCTTGAAAAAAAAAGGTCGTTGATTTTGGTAGAGCGCTGTGGTGTCGTTACAGACATTCCGATGCTGTCTCCTGCAGGTCTCCTGCCGGCTGAGCGACGACAGAAATCCTCGCAGGTAACTGGCCGTGTTATCGCTCGATGCTTTGCTTCAGTTATCAGCAGACAGCAGGCGTCGTGTGCAGCAAATTACCGGTGTTTTCCTGCCGTGTTGCAGTGGCAGCCGCCTGGCCACATGCGAGACAAGGGCTGGCCAGACGTCAGAAGGAGGTTTACCAACGCGGGCAGCTGCCGTCAGGTCCGGGAAAAGTTCCCAGAGAAACGCTGGAACGAACCGCAAGTCGGCTCCAAGGAACTACCCTCCTCTTCCTATCAGGCTACAGCCTCCGCCATCGCATGCTACCCCCCCCCCTCACCCACACACTGCCAGGTCGCAGCAGATGCTGCTGGCACGTCGCTAAGCGACGATATGAACAACGAGGACGATAACAATGGCAAGAACAACGACGATGACGATGACAACCATGGCAAGAACAACGACGATGACGAGGACAACAATGGCCAGAACAACGACGATGACGAGGACAACAATAACAACAAGGACAACCACCATCTTGAAGCCATTTCACGTACCTTTGTCTTCTTAATGGCGTCAACGACAGGTTTGTTTGTTTTTTTTAATCATGGAGGCACGCCGACACAGTCTGGCTTCAAACTTTTCCAAATCTCAGCTGGGATGGCCTAGATTTCAGACTGTGAAGACTGGGAAGAGCAGTAACTCACTATAGCACTGAATAAAAAAAACTGTAATGCATAGAAATAGAAAACCGAAAATGAAAAAAGAATTGCGACTTACATCTTCTAGACTCGCCATAACTTAAAATAACTTCCAAACACACCAAGAAAAGAACGAAACATGTATATTCACAGATCTTTTGATTTTCTCGAAGCGCACAGGTAGTCCAGTATGTGCTAGAAAAGTGGCTACTTTATCAATATATATATATATAAACATAAATGTATATACATATTTTTGTTTACTGTACATTGTTCTGACTGCTAACGCGACAACAAAGGAATTGAAATGCACCTATATTAAATATCTTTTAAAAATCAAAGTAATATCTTTTCACTGTAACCAAAGGTTTCAGGATAAAAGTTGGTACGCGAGCAAAAACAGGTGCATGGCCTATCGCCAAATTGAAAACTTGCTAGATCCCGCTCTTCGAGTGCTTAAAACATGGTTTTCAGTCCACGGTCATGTCGTACAGTGTGACCCTGACTTCAAAGGAAAGGCCAGGTCTGTAAACTCATTTTAAAATTTGAAGCACCCAGTGCTGTTCACGACGCAGCGGACGGGACCAGGCGGCTGTTTGTTTGTGGCTGTGGGTGTTGCGCACTGCGTATTGATAACGGCCTGTGAGAAGCTGGGAGACAACTCAATTAAGTGATGAATTCCGGGCCCTGCAGTGGCTCACCTGTCAGGCGGTGGCAGCGGGGTGTGACGGGCCCACAGCCTGCAGACTTCGCGGCGACCACTCCGACTTGGACAAGGCGTGATGAGACCCAAGATGAAAGATGAGAATCTTAATTGGCTAATTATGTCTTTATTGTCAAATCTTCCTCACCACTCACAGTCAACTTCCAGTTAGCGATCTATCAAGTGCACGCACACAGCGCGCGCATTCTTGGCTGGGTCAACTGATTGTTGCGCCACCTGCAAGTAAAATATGAACACGTAAACAACCTGGGCACCGCTAGTAACCAAGCTGGACTGGGCCCGGTACTGACACCTACGGGCAGACACGATCAGTATTGTCTCACTCAAAATACGTCCTCTTTATCATCATCAGTGTCATCCCATCGTCATAGCGTTGTCGTCTTCACGGTTATCTGCCCTATAATGCCATGCGCTTGATTGAACTGAGAGTTATTTCCCTTACACACATAAAACTGCACGCAGAAGACAGACAAGAATGTGATCTCACTGTGACCGCTTTCATGAGCAGAAGTGCTGTGTGTTAACAAAACACAGTAGATTCAGTAGAGGCAGCTTTGGGTGTGGAAGGGAGAGGTCTCTCCAGTCGACCAAGGTCATTCTAGCAGACTTCTGCTTCCGGCCGCCAAGAGGCTAAAGATTCTTGCCATGTCAGTTCAAAGGTTGGCGCTTCCATGTGACCGTCGTGTTTTTCCCATCATGCATCAGCCCGAGCCGGGTGAGGAGGAGACGGGAGGAGAGGCAGCCAGTGGAAGAGTTTGTTGCTGCCGCCGGCGTCCGCCCTGTACTCGGTGTGTGAACTTTTAATCATTTTGTCAGACATTTCGCACCCTGAACTTCTGCTGGAAGTTCGTTAGTTAGGGCTTAATAATAAGGCTGCAGGTGACTAGGTATACTGGACGAGGAAGTTGACTTCATGAAGTGTAAACACGTAGCCCAGAGCAAACTTAGAAGGTTCAGGTCGACTGAATTCAACAGAAAACCGACTGAATCAATTTTTAAAACAATTTTTCGAGGCGTTGCTAGAATACTTGACAAGAGCTCACCAGGTTGCGGTGGGTGTGAACAAATGTGTACGTCTTTTTTTCGCCTCTTCGATACATGTAGATCGACGTAGATCTGTTCAACTTGAATATCCCATTGAAAAGAGCAGGAGGAAAAAGTATTCCTTATCATCCGCAGATAAGAGGATTAATTTTACCAAACAGACGGAACGGACAGAGGACCGACCAACCGAACGAACGAAAGAACCAACGAACAAATAATTAAGCAATTGCTTCGGATGGGCCTTTTTATTATGGGCACACACACCCCACACGCCAGCCTCCCAGAAGTGTTTGTAAAACCTACTGAAGTGGATAGGTTTCGCTACAGATCAGGGAGTATTTATTTTGCTCTGTCTGAGCTGCGTCTAGTTCGCTGGCCTTCCAGATGACTCGCGGGATAAGGAGGCTAGCAGTACGGTGATCTCCCTTCCTTCCCTCCCCTGCTCCCTACCGCGGGGAGCGAGGGCCGAAGCCTCGTCCCCAGGAACGATGTTGTAAGCGACACTCGGCGAAGCAAAACAAACTGTGGGGAAGGGACCCCTAACGACAGGCAATTTAGCGGCTCTTCACCTCAGGTTCCAACTTGGTTTGCCGGTCGGCATTACAAAGGCACGTTGACGGTTTGTTTGTTTTCGCCGATACGGCGCGTTGGATACAGACTCGATCCTCTCGCCTGAACACAGCGGCGTAGTGTGATAGAAAGCAAAATATATACAATGCGTTAAAACATTAACATGTCTAATCTATTTGAATGGCCCCCGAACGCTTTCAGTTTAGTGTTCAATGTTGTTTAATGATGTGGTAGTTCAAAGGTTATCGCTAATTTCAGTTCTGCGCGACAAGAAGCAACGAAAACAGTTGAATCTAGTGCTGGTAAAATGTTAGCCCTCTTAAAAATTACAGGGAATAATTGTTATCAGGGCATTTAGTTACTTATCGAAACACAGTGAATAGATCTGACAAAGTGCAAGATATGCAGATACAACCCATTCTTGTAATAAGGGCTTTGAAGCAAAGACCCCCAGTAACACAGTTCCACACTCGGTTGTAGAATGAGAGGGAGAGAGAGGGGTGGGGGCGTGGAGAGAAGGGGAAGGGGGAGACTTTCTTGCAAAAGGCTGACGCAAGAGGCAGATAAGGCTAGTTTTCCTATTAATGCCACATGAGGAAAGTAGGTCGTGCCAGATAGCCGTCACGAAAATAGTGCCGTAGGCTATTAAAAGCAAGCACTTACCAACACTGGGTCCGGAAACACCATAGTCACATCCACGTGCATGTGCACACAGTCAATGCACGTTAGGATCGATCTTGTCGTCCGCACGCACAGAAGACCAGTCATTGGCGCGCACCCCCCCACCACCCAATGCACAATTTACTAGCCTTAACTTTGTTATACATGTGACATACCTTCACCACTGTCCACTGTGTAGCACTCGGCATGGAGTCTGTGTGTAACATATAACGAGGTCGGCTGTTGTGTTCCGGAGCGAATTACTGTGATGAGTGTCAGTGTTTATCGCATGGACAGTTATTTGATGCCCGTACGTAACTTCAGCCTTTGTTTTCCCCCCACCCACCTCGCCTCTAACCACCCAGCCTTCAATGTCCGCTTATTTCTTTCATTGCAAATGTCTTCTGCGTTTCTTTCCTGGCAATTAAAACATTTGTATTCCCCACCCCACCCCCACCCCCCATCCCCAAATGGCAACAGAGTTGCTTTTCTGTGTTTATTTTAGCATGTAAAGGCGCTGTAAAACTTTAAAATGCTACGAAAAGATTTGTGAACTAGCATGTGGAAGTTTGCTGGTTCGAATCCAAAAGGGGCTAAAGATTAATTCCTGGAAGTAAACATTGTGCAGTCTCCATCCCCAGCACATTAAACTGCCTCTCAGCACTGACACCTTACTGCAGCTATCAGTCTGATGGTTCTTTTAGTGGTCAGCTGAGCAATAGGACCCATGCATCCTCTCGAGGCAGACAGTCCTTGCAAAGCGTCCTCCCTGTACCTGCCACTTCATGCGGTTCGTGGGAGGAACTGCCTTTGTATTTGATGTCTGTTCCCACCCACCTATATTTTGTTTTTTGCGTGTGGGGTTGGTTTTCGTTGCTTAACGTTCACTCGAAAACTAGGTGGATATCAGGACGGTGATGCTTGAGAACTGAGACAAGCTAATGTGCTGTCACCTTTTGGTGGAGGGATATTTCAGCCATCTGGCCTGATTTTATGCTTTTTTAATTTTAAAATGTGCCTATTTTTGTTTTTTGGTCTTCGAAGCCTTCTTTTCGGGAACAGACTGCTCGCTATCTCCACTGGATGTCACCATCTATGTACAGGGATCGTGTTGCCGTGAGTTCTGCTTTAATTCCTGGCCACTTTCGGTTCTGGCTTGCAGGTGTCGCGGAGTGACGCAGGTGCTTGCGTGCCGAAGACAATACAGTCTCGTAATGGCCGTGTCGTGCAAGCGGGGACATGCAGAGTCGTCCAGTGCTCGCCGTGTGGCGGGATCTTCCCCCCCATACACCCCAGAGTAGTAGTTTACCTTCGCTCCCTTCGTCTACAGTCGCAGCAGGCTCTTCAGGCTTGACCCGGAACGACTTGCACCGCCTTGACCTGGCGCGGAAGCGGCCTGCTGATGTGGGAACCTGGCGAGGGATGAGCAACGGTCTCACGAAAGGTCAGACACGGCGGGAAGGCGTTGCTGGGTGAACTGGAGGAAGTGTGGTGCTCGGGTATCGAACAAGCACTGTTAGGTTCGGAGACTCTAGCCATGCGCCCACCCGCTTTAACAACAGGGTTTCTAGTGTCACGACAGCGACGTAAGAAACAGTCCTGGAAGGGAAGGTGTGTGAGAGTGTGTGAGGGTGTGAGAGGGTGAGGAAGTAACTAGAGGACAGAAAAGAGGGCAAAGTGGAAAGTGGGCATGGGGGGAGGGGGGCAGGGAGGGGCGGGCGATAGACGTTGTCCTGCGACGGCTGGACCCGACGCGCGGCGTTCCACCCCGTCTTTGAAGTGGCAGACCCTGCACGTGCAGCGAGCGAAAGGCTACTCTTCGCGAACCCGAGGAAGGAGAGACAATCGCGGACACAGGGACTGGACCTCCGCCTCACCTCCTCCCGGCCTCGAAGCAGACCGGGGCACTACTTACCGGATGTGAGCCACGTGAGCTCGTCTTGCCTGTAATTAACCCGCCTTATTTACACTCCCTTCCCTGGGGAGGGATCCTCGGCTGCCCTACGACAAATTTTCATATTTCACGCGCTCCGTGTCAAAACGAGGCTCGCGCTGGGATGCCGGGCGCAGGCCCCAGCAGAGCTACCTGCGATGCCAGGGGAGAGCACTCTGCGGGCAGCCGGCCTCCAGGGGCCGTAAGCATAGCGAGCGAGTCCGGTACTCGCAGTAGTATCGCCTACTTCGCAAGTTTCTACCCGTGCGAGTAGCGCTTCCGACATAAGTACGGTGATACTAGTGAAGTACCGGCTGACTACACCGCTATGCTTACGGCCCCAGCGCGGTGCGCCAACGTAGAACGTCGGCCTCGGGCGCAAATGAAAAATGAGGAGAGGGGTCAGAGGTCAGGGCAAGCAACACGTGATACAAAAAGTCAGCTGCTCGAGTCCACCTGCTGCAGGCGGCCTGTCTCTCGGACTCTCCTCGTCTAGCCTTTCTCTCTCGCCGCCGAGAATTTGTCGCTTCCAGAGATGGCCATTAATATGCCAGGTTGCTGGCGGGAAGTCCGTGTTGGGGGCGGGCTGGGGAGGGCCGAGGGGAGATAACTGTCGAAATATCGACGGGATCGCGATCTAGTACTCCCATTTGCAACTCGTAAACCCTGGTGTTAAACCCCAGGCTGCTTGCCGTCCGTTTCAGGTCTACGTTTAATGTCGAAATAAATGCCTTTGACAGCCATGACGACGGGTCTCCGATCATCGTCGTCATTATCAAGAAAAAGAAAATTGAATGGCGTCACGTGTGGAGATATCGGGAAAAATGGAAGCCGATTGTTACTAAGGGTTGTCTAACAAATGGCGCAAAACTGCTCCAAATGAAGCTGTCACATTCACAAAGTTCCGAAAGGCGACGCTTCCCAGAAGAAGCTGATACAATCTTGTGTCGAACCAAACGAGAATCTTCTGCAAGACAAAATAGATCCCACGTGCTGGTGGAATTTAAAAACGAAAGAAAGACGCACATTTGCGGAATACGTCACATCACCCAGTTCTGGGGGCAAACAGGACTGTAATTTTGATTGCATCAGGACGCGTGACCTACTGTGTATCGTCACAGCTCCGTTTTGTGTCATTTTCGTCAGTTCGATAGAAGATTAGATATGACCTGTTCCAAATGGGTGTGTCTTTAAAAACAAACGTTCTGCAAACATATGGGAGCTCTTGTCTGTCGTCGTTCAATAACGATTTGACGGAGAGAATGTGAGGCACAAGTCATTGGAGGCCTTTTATCGTCTTGCTTAGTCGTATTCATAATAATCTCATAGATTACCATGGTAATCAGATTGCATGATCACGAAGAAGTAAGATATATTTGAGGATGTAGGAACCCGTTCTATTTGCGCGCACCACGTGCTGGGCGCGCAGTGATGAGGTATACCCTTTCGTTGGGACTTGCGTCATGCAAATCACAAACATCACGTGACGGCATCCGTGAGGTACGGGCTGATGAATCGCACTGTTGACAAGCGGCAGAAAAGCAGATGGCAGACTTCCTCGGCGGCGCTGGGCGAGTTTACTCAGCACATTGCTGCCGCCACCTTGCCTGTCAGCGTCACTCGCTCTTCCGCTGCCTGGCGGCAAGGGCTCTAACTCCTGTGATAACGACGGCTAGCCAGTTATCGTTCCCATCCACGAGGACGAAACTGTCTCGATGACGGCAGCAGGCGAGTTATCGCCCGATCTGCGAAAGCTGCTGTCAACAAACTTGTAAACGTTACATTCACATCTCACCGACTTGACGACAAGCGCCTGGCGCTAGGCTTTTTCCTGCCCGACTATCGCCACACTGAGCTTGTGTATGTAGCGCACAATGGAGTTCCATCATCACGGCAGTGACTTTCCCAAGTCAGCGCCTTTCTGGTTACATTACACGGAGATTTAATGCTATTATATTATTATTACTTTACGTTTACTGGAGATTTTTGTGTGTTAATCATATGACATCTTTTAGCGACTTTTTGTACTGCTAATGTACACAGGTTTCACAGGACATGACCTGGAGAAAGATGGTCGAAAAACTCATGAAAAGGTATCCAGAAAAATCTGATTACCGCTGTTTTGTAAAATTCTCCAAGTTTTCCCCAACATGCGTCTGTTGTGTGGCCCTCGAGTCAGTCAAAACACAGAAGTCGATTAGCGTTAACTAAAATGAAGTTAGTCGATATACTACAGTCAATATACAACAGTCGATATACAACAGTCGATATACAACAGTCGATATACTACAGTCGATATACTACAGCCGATATACTACAGTCAATATACAACAGTCGATTTAAGAAAACCTTAACCTATGCGGTCTCATCAGCTTGTCCACCGGACCGGAGAAGTTAGACGACACTTCAGGTAACAATACGAGGCTTGTCATCACACAGGGACAGTGATGCAGTACACTGTAGTCATGGCGAAGACAACTCAAGAGGTGACTATGAAGGCGGAAGTGGAGAAAATAAAGAAGTTGACTAAGTGATGACCGCACCACGGGAAGTGGCCAGTGGTCACACAGAGGTCGCTGTAAGGAGTGTCCCTACCAGTCCTTCCAGACGACAATGGGTTTCATTTTCCGCGATATCAGCAGAGGTGTGAAGAGTGCCTCTAGCCAGCAGAGAGATCTGCGGATCACGACGGGGGAATCTTTTGATGGAGATTAGGACCTGAAACCTTTTGGTCTATAGTCTCTAACGCCGGGATCAGCGTAAACCACAACGGGCAGGGCCGCGAACGACGACAGAGCAGCCGGTGTGGGCGATAATCTCCCCTTGTCGTCTAGAACCAGTCCAGTGTGTGCTGGGAACATGGGCGGCCTGACGATCAAAGGCCCTGCACCATCCGTGTCTGACCGTACTGGCGATCGAGTGACCTCCCCTGCAGACTCTTTTCTGGTGACGAGATAACGAGAAGTTAATTGGAGGCACTTACCAAGCCCTCAAAGTAACTGGTCTGACAGCTCCAACGGTTAGAGTTAGCCATCTTCCTGCTGGACTGATCAGTCTGGTCAATCCCTCTCGCACCAGTCTAGTTTTTCGTCTGTTTCCAGAGGCTGTATCCTTATTGCATAATCTGCCATGAGTTCTGAACGATTCAACCGTTTTCTTTACAGATTAGAGGAGTAACGGTAGAGTTAGTCTATAGAACATACGCAACTGCTCGGAGTTAACTTGACAAAAAATCTGTAGAGTTTTTTTTTATTAAAGCGCTCCTTTCAGTTAAATAATATTAAACTTTCGTGAACTTGGCAAAAGTGTAATGTAAACACAACCCCTAGCTCTTTAGCGACAGTCCACGTCTACCATATTACGCACTGTAATATATAACTACATCCTAAATCACACAACTCCGTTCTGACATTGAATTCCCACCGACTGTAGCGGGAAAAAACCCACACGGGAAAAAGTCAAAGCAAACAATAACATGTTACTAACATTTTCCTTCAGAGTTTTCAATCATTTGATGGGGGTGGGGGTGGGGGGGTGGGCGGGGGGGGGGAGGGAAGGGGCCTGTCAGGGTTTGTTAGGAGTGTTTTTCCTTTGGCCTTATTTTCCCACAGTCTAGAGATCGTCCCCATAGTTTAGACTCTCCAGACTAGGTACCGAGCGAGTTCGCGCCCCGTGGAAGGCTAGAGGAATTGTGGGAGACAGCAGTTCTATTTATAGCACGTTACTAGACCGGCTAGTCGTACTGATTAGTTCTAAGCTGTTTGCAGTACCTACCTACCTACTTACCTGATAGGTAGTATCAACTTTGCTACAGCCATCGCCATCATCTTGTGCCAGCCTCAAGATCAGCACAAACTGCCATCACTGTGCATCCCTGCACGGGCTACACGTGCGAGCCTCGTTTTAGACAGCAGAGCCGCCGACAAACACGAAGGAGCCTGGCCTGGCCGGCATGCTACGGATGTGTAAACTATGCTAATTAGTGTCGCCACAGAGAGGGGAGGTAACTCGCAAGAACTTACAACTCTTGCAGCTCAGTATGACAATTATCCATCTTGGCGGCATTATGAAGCACAGACCCTGAAAGCTTCTTTCATTTTTTTTTTTGGTCTCATGGAGTGTCACGGACAAGGACGCACAACACGTCACTCGTACCCAGACACATCTCACTTTTTTCACACCTCACTTTTCACACCACACTTTTTTCCCAGCCGCCCCTTACAACACCAGAAATCCATAATGGCCCAACGCGTCCTGCAGTCCCCTCACCCTGGATCGGGAAGATGTGTTTAATTTTCTGACAGTATGCTGCACTGACAATGCTATATCAACTCTAAATTGTATCGGTATGAAGAGCTGGTGGCAGCAATGTCATCACATTGAGACGTCACATATGGTTATTAATCCATAAACTGAGGGACAAAATGGTGTCTCTGTTGAGGCAGTGTCCCGCTCCAAGTTACAATTAGGTTTCCAATCACCAATTAGTCCATAAACTATGGATCGATAGGGAAGTCGGCATTTTTCGGCTTCTAGTGAAAACTTTCTTTTGGGATAACTGTAAGCTATACATTTCCAGTTAAGGGAAATAAAGTAAAGGCTGACTCTAGTGTTGACTAACGTTGATATCCGAGGGGTGGCCATTATTCCGCCAAGTTGGTTTGTATCACACGAGACGCCCCCACGTCTCATCGAGTCACGCACCTGGTCAGGCATTACACAATATTCTTAACTCTGCTTCGTCGAGATATAGTTTCGACGATAACGATGATGATGATACTGATAATGTTGACGATGATGTTCACTGGTGACGCTAACAGTGTGCTTTCCGAGGGAACCACAATGGCCAGTGTGGCAGTTGCATGGTCTCCTGCTGACACTTAGCCCGCCTGACTGGAGTTTTGAGAAATCACTATGGTTGTGAGCCAGTCCTCCCCTCCTGCGACATTTTTTTTGGCACCAAAGACTGTTGTAGTATGCTTTCACATCAACAGCATCACCAGGCATCAAAACGGTGCAGCAGGTGCAGGCCCTCTTCATCAAACTATCCGAGTGGATACGATACAACTATTGTGGGAAAGTTAGCGTTGTTGTCGCGTACCATGCTTTCTATTTTTTAATATTTCTTTGGAGAAAGACGCATGTACAGCGTTGTTTGAAGAAATGTGAGTAAACATATTTCACAATGTCTTCTAGAGAATTAAGGGAATAGACACAATCCACTCTGCGCAAGCGAGCGCGTGTGTGTTTTAAATCTCAGAACTTAGTCACAGAAGGTTGTAGCAGAGAGGCAAACACGCAGGCTGGACAGGCAGCGCGAAGACACAACCAATTCCCGTTTAAACAATGAAGGGAGCTATAGAGAAGACACGTACAGATGCGAGGAAGCTGGAAAAATCATGTGCCCCAATCTGTTTTTTTCCGCGAGACTACTTTAAAGGCAGCCCTGCCTGTGGTATGTCACTCCACTACGCGTAGTCTTCGCCAAGTTTCACATGCTTCTGCGCGAAATCCCGATGCATACCACTGAGCTAAATATACCAGCTAAATAAAGGTCAGTGATTTATGATCAGTAGACCCCCCAAAATGTCGCGCAAGTTTTTAATGGATCTCAGTGATAGGCGTTTATTGTCCTATTCCAACTTCTGGTAAAAGCAAATCTCAGTCTTGTAAACAACTCCGAAAGGGTCCATTTACTGAAAAAAAGTTAGGTGTGAGCAAAGCAATAAACACAGTGCATGCATCCACGTGCACACACACACACACACTCGTATCTTCTCAGTGGTTTCCAATGGAGAGTAAGCGTTTATCTGTAGTGTGTGTGTGTGTGTGTGTGTGTTGGGGGGGGGGGGAGATGGGTGTGTAGGTGTGTTGGTAAAGCTCTGGGCAGGCCAAGCGTGCTGCTTGATCTGTGGCTCTGTAAGATCTGTGGCCGATAAAGAAAAAAGGAAAACCATCTCTCCTCGCTTGAAACAATGCAAACGGGAGGCAGCGGGCTGTGAGCTTGCTATTGCTGACAGCACATCCCAAGCACAACAAACACCAACAGCCTCATCGCATCTTCAAACACACACGCGCGCACACACACACACGCGCGCACACACACACACACAGCTACGGACCCACAGCAGATGCCTTCTGTTGACTCGGCTCACTCCAAACACTTTCTGCTAAATCTATCATTTTTTCACCCCCACCCCCACTTTCGTCTCTTTTTTTTTGAGACACCCTAATTCTCTATTCCATCTGATTCTCAACAGTTTGACTCAATGGACGCCAAATTAAGACTTTCCCGTTTCTCTGATGTCAAAAAATTAAGCTTTATAATATTAATGCAGGACTTTTTTTCCCCATGAGGTTGTGTGTGTAAAAGCTTTAATTCTGCGGCCCTGCCTGGTAAACTTGGGGATTGGAACCCCCACAAAATGCACGTATGTTTTTTGTTGTTGTTGTCGGTTTTTTTTTAAACTGCAGAATTCCTGGTTTCCACGGTTGGCCGTCCGTCCGAGGGTGTGCGGCTGTTTTTACGCTGGGTCTGCGTGCACGAGTGTGTGGTGTTGGTAGCTTTCACGACTACTCACCTAGAAGGATTCACAAATTCGCTCGAACATCCCCCCACACGTTTTCCTGCAGCGCACGGGGTCCTCTGTCAGAACGCTCGCCAAATCTTGTCATCCCGCGCATGCGCCTGGAAGCCGTTTCACCCGATGAACCCTGCATTACTTACCGTACTCCCCTGGTTCGCCTCACTAGTCATATATCCACTTTCTTTTGTTTTTTTCTTCTCCTTGGCTCTGTCCCGCGAATTGTCCGCATGTTCCTGCCCCCTCCCCCCACCTCCACAAAAATCCCACACTTCCCAGCCCCATCCCCCCCAACCCCAGCTCCAGCCCAGCGTTCCCTCAGTGGGCAACGTACGATGACAGTTCCTCGTGGGCACAGGAAGTCTGCAGGAAATGATTAACCCGCTGACTGTTAGACGCATAAATTCTTTCGCGCGCCCGTCTGCGTTTTTCCGTTTCGTTGTCTGTTTGCTCCTCCGCTATTGAAGATGTAAGCGCCCGTCGCGCCACTCGAGCGTAGGCGCATGCGTGAAAACTGGCGCTAAGATTAAAAAACTTGTAAGAGGATGTTGAAAGGTGCGCGATTATAAACACGAAACCTAAACAGACACCAGGGAGAAATTCTTTAATTCTTTTCCTAAGTAAGCAAAGCGATCTTATGATTAATTCAAGAATACGATCAGCAGGAAAATAACGTAATTGTGCTCAAACAATTTCACGGCCAGGGACACTAAAGATATGGCAGTTAATTAGGATGTAAGACTATCGGCCCAGGTTATCGAGGAATCCTTTGTCAGCCGCACATCACACCGTGTGTAGCTCCTTGAGAACAGGCTGATAATGCCGCACGTTATCAAAACAACTCTGTCCCACGGGGCTACTCAGTGTACTGTACTGGGTAGGCCTACACCGAGGCTGGAGCCTGTCGGTGCTAGGTACTCCGTGTCATCGATCCTCATCGTTTTCACCATCATCGTTGTCTTCCTCTTCCTCCTCCCCTCCCACGGTTGCTGTTGTTGTTCCTCTTCGATCAGTCATCCTCTTCATCAAAGTGACGATCCTCATCCATCAATAATTCCTGTAACACACGATGTTGAACTATCAATAATTCCTGTAACACACGATGCTGAACTGTCAATAATTCCTGTAATACACGATGTTGAACTATCAATAATTCCTGTAATACACGATGTTGAACTATCAATAATTCCTGTAATACACGATGTTGAACTATCAATAATTCCTGTAACACACGATGCTGAACTATCACTAATTCCTGTAACACACGATGCTGAACTATCAATAATTCCTGTAACACGCGATGCTGAACTGTCACTAATTCCTGTAACACGCGATGCTGAACTATCAATAGTTCCTGTAATACACGATGCTGAACTATCAAAATTTCATGTAATCCACGATGACGAAAAATAAACATTTCGTTTAACGCACGATGCTGAACTATCAATAATTTCTGTAATACACAATTATGAAATATCAAGAATTCACGGAGTGATTACTGAACAGTAGAGTACTACACATATGATTGAACTAAATGACAAGTTTAACACGATGCTGAGATATTAATAGTTCACTAATATATGATCTGAAATGAAACCACGTGATTTCCGCTTGGAATAAAGCGCAACGTGACAACAAAGGAACTTGAGCTAAAATTAACAAAAACGTAGTCATGTTTTCGGGGCATTGTTGAAATGCTGAAATAGTAATAGTTCACGTAAATAAGTGATGCTGAAATCATTTAATGTAACCCAGAGGAAAAGAACTCGTTTTTTGAGGCTGTCTGAGGAAAACCAGACAAGATCTGAGAGGTGCCGAGATTTCTCGGCTCTGCTGCTGGTCGAGGATACAACGGCTTGGAGCAGTGTGCACAGCTCTCTTTTGGTCCTCGCTGACAGACGTGATTTATTGGCTAACACGTTCTATTTTGAAAACAAACAAATTGAAAATGAGCTCCCCAACCCCCCAGGCCGGTGCAAGGAGAACGAGTGCTGAAGACGGGGATGGCGGGCGGGTGGGAAGTGTGGGGGCGGGGGGGTCTAAAAGCAAAAGGTTAGTAAACGTGTGATTACCGCAACGGAAATTTGAGTGTCAAACTTTTTTCTTTCTCGCCGGAAGGAAATTATTTTAAGTTTCTTGTTTCCAACAGGAAGGTTATCTTTGGAGGTTTAAATGGAGTGTGGAACAGATCATTTGGCAGAGTTGTGCGCCCTTGGTGCCGACTGCACGTGATCAATTTGCTTCCCATTGACAAATACACATGTCCAAAGGGACGCTCGGTGGCAGATGAGGTAAACGGCGAGGAAATGTTTAATAAACAGGAGTAAACCAATAACCCAGAACAGTTGCTAAACTGAGTTGACAGGTATATAATCTTTTGTTTGAAGCCGGACAGAGATAAGCAGACATGTTGCTGAATCAGGGGGAGAGAACCAGAAGCAACTAATATTTGACGAACAAAAGCCCAGCGGCGAAAAAAGGTCAAGTAAATTCCGAAAGCCGTCGTAGAAGTTTTATATTTAAGTAACAAAGTAAGGCGGGGGCTGTGAGAGAAAGAAACGTGGGTGCAATTTCGTTGGATGTTTGTTTACACTTACTTGACATATAATAACACAGAATGTGAACAGTGAACAGAAAGAACGTTAACATAATAATACAGTAGGACAAGTGGAAGATCTGAAGAAAACTTGTCCGTGAATTCAAATAAAATGCAGGAAGACGGCTGATAAAAAGAAGAAAAAATTGAGAAAAACTTGCAGATGAGGACGATAATGGTCTGACTGTAACTGTCTGTAATGGATGCCGCACCGACCAAGAGGAAGCAGTGTCAGGATCCTGGCGAGTGTCTGGCACCATTTCTGCCACTTGACATCATGATGTGAACAAACGACGTTGTCACTGACAATTGAAACATCGTTGATATTAGATAACACCCTCTTCCGATCCCCTGATAGGCTTAATTATGATCAGCCGATTTTCACTCACACGGTGTCTATCGGGAGACGAGGCAAGCCTCCAAGGAACAGAGCTGCAACTTTATGGTCACAGAACGGTGGGGAGAGAACGCACACATGTGGATAGCATTCTGAGAGTTGCTTCCCCTATAATCAGAGAAATCTAGAAATCTGGAGACATGGCGGCTGTAAGACCACAATATATATGGCACACTGACTCATGTGAGCTAACGCGTGTGTAGGTGCTTGCATGCCTCCCAGCGCGAGTGGGTGTGATTATGAGTAAGTGCGGATGCATATGTGTGTGTGCGTGCGTGCGTGCGTGTATGCCTTCGTGTGTGTGTGTGGAATGGGGGTCGGGGGAGGACAAGAAAGGACAGGATCCGGAAGAGGAGCGAGCGAGGGAACGAGAATCTGAGACCGTTATTTTTCACCTTGTCAAAGACTGGAATGTGAAATTTTCAGCCGTGGCGTGGCGTGTGCAAACTTTTCGACGTCCATGAGAACTGGAAGGAAGCAGGTTAATTTATTTACAACAAATGCGCCGTTCGTATCAAAGCAGGCTGACGGCAAGTGTCGCGAGAAATAAACAGCCAGCAGTTCGTCTGACTGCCAGTCAGCTCTCACTGTCAGCGATCGTAGCTCAAACAGAAAGAGGTGCTCCCGTACTGAGAAAAAAATACAAAGTTTCAGTTTTTAAACAATAAATTACATGTACAAGAACGTATTGCAAGCAGAAGATGAATCCGAGGGTGGGGTGAGGGGAACGGAAGGGGGTGGGCGAATAAGTGAGACGAAAGCAGTGTAGCAAAGAGTTACACTGTCCTTATAGTCAGGGTGAACAAGCAGCTGGCGTTCTCGCGGACGCAGGGGATAAGTATATGCAATTACAGTCGTTACGGACGTAGGGGATAAGTATATGTAATTACAGTCGTTATGGATGTGGGGGATAAGTATATGCAATTACAGTCATTGCGGACGTATGGGATAGGTATAAGCAATTACAGTCGTTACGGATGTGGGGGATAAGTATATGCAATCACAGTCGTTACGGACGTAGGGGATAAGTATATGCAATCACAGTCGTTACGGACGTAGGGGATAAGTATATGCAATCAAAGTCGTTATTGACGTAGGGGATAAGTATATACAATCACAGTCGTTACGGACGTAGGGGATACGTATATGTAATTGAAGTCGTTACGGACGGGATAGTTATAAGCAATTACAGTCGTTACGGACGTAGGGGATAAGTATATGTGATTATAGTTACGGACGTAGGGGATAAGTATATGCAATCAGTCGTTACGGACGTAAGGGATAGGTATATGCTATTACAGTCGTTATGGACGTAGGGGATAAGTAGCTGGACATTTTAATAATGCAATAGCGTAGCTTTGAAGACCCAGGAACTAGCTGGGTAACTATACAGATTGTGTGAAAACCTAGTTGTAGTTCCTACGCACAAACACTTTAGTTGTTGTTCCCAGGAAAGCGCTGAGTAAAAAGTTGTTGTTCTTGCGGACGAAGTAAAGAAGTGTAACCATTATGATGATGTGGGAAACAGTTGCTGGCTGTTGTCCTTACGAACGAACTGAGCAATTGTTATCCTGACAGACGGTAAAATAAGTGTTCAGTTGAAGATTTTAGGACGTGATGAGCTTAGTGACGTGTAGATGTCTGGACGTGCTATCCCAGTGGGCTAAGCAGGGTAACATAAGTAATCATATCCTTTTCCTCTACATAAATATTTTCTTAGAGTCCGCGAGAAGATTTGTAGGTAAGCTAACTTATGGAAGATATACACAAAACGTTCGCATATAGCAAGGGGCAAAGCAATAACGAGGGTAAAAGCTAATTAGTTCAAACAATAAACGAATTACTGTGAAAATCGACAGTTTTTACAAGTTTTACCTTCTTGAAATTTTGGATTTCGTAATCTATGAACCCTTTTCTTCAGTTTGAGGTCGCTGTAGGCGGCCTCAACCACCATCGACTGCCAGTAGTGTTAATATACAACAGTCATCGCCCCAGTGTGTATGGTTCTAGATTAACTGTTGAAGAAAATTGCCTTTAAGAGTAATGAACATAATGTGCAAAGAAGAATTATCATTTCAAGTGCACTTGTACCAAACACCGCGGGACCAGGCCGGAAATATTTATGTTGTAGCGCTGTCTGGCCCTGTAATTAACTGACCTCACACTAATTTGTTTCTTTTTCACTGTGGTCTATGAATGGGGCTGAAAGGAGAACTCTTGGAGAAAAACAGGTGTAGTAACTCTGGTGGTCTTTTAGTTTGTCGCTCAGAGTTGTTCCCAGGCACGAAAGAGACGACAATGAAAGATTTGGACAGAGCTGAGCAGGGAGGGAATTCAAATGGTAGCATGCATGGTGTATCTGTAGATGGAGAGGAAATCTGATAAGGTTGGCCAATGGAGCGCTCCAAGTACGACAAATTTCTACGACTGAGGAGAGGTAAGGGAAGGAACTGTCATTATCTGATGCGACGTCCATTCCCGGCATCCTGCGAGGGTGATCCGCCCCTGCCGGTCGACTCCGCCCTGGCGCGAAGTGCAACGGAACTGAGATATGTTTTAATTTTACGCTTGACTTGAGTTCCCCTCACACTGCCGAGGACTACGCGAATTTCTCCGACGACATAATTTTTGCTCCTTTGAAATCGCCCTCGTACCCAGGCTCTGGGGAAACTGGTCCCGATGGTTGGATTGCCGGCACGGCGTCTATCAGTGTGAAGGATCTTACACCTGCCCACGAGCCTCTGACTAGCGAGCGGTGGGAGAGATTTAGGGAAGACGGTGAGACGGGTTCGAGTCCATGCGGCGCTGGTTCGTCAGAAGCTGTCAGAAATGTAGATCAGAAGTTACTAACCTGACAGGCCTCGAACCTGGGCGAGGTCAGCCTTTCCTATCATCTTTGTTTGGATCTGCCTTGTCGAATTTTTTCCCTCTTCTTTACAAGCAATGACTAGAAAGCACAACTCTGAGCGCTCGATTTCTTTCGAGTGAGGCTGCACAGAAAAGTGCAAATGATCATCCACGAAGCTTACAGGATGGTGGGGTGGGGGTGGGGTGGGGCTATGGAACAATAAAAGTTACAGTGCACTGTTTTGAGAGACGGAATCAAAACACATTCTGAAGACGAAGAGGTTTTAGCTGTTT
>SMGT01015904.1:29141-47874 GCA_004794575.1 Lanistes nyassanus | reverse complement strand
CGACCGACCGACCGACCGACCGACCGACCGACCGACCGACCGACCGACGTTATCATAATAGTGTCGGCACTGTTATCGTCTGCTCGTCCGCCGTGTATACGAAATACCGAACAGCCACGAACAGCCGCCGAAATCCATGGTTTTAGGTCTAAATAAATGGTTTTAAAGGTATAGCAAGCATCAGAATGCACTTTCTGAATTATTTGATGTATAATATGCCAAAAGCCGATGCGACGGCCGGGTGGTACCTTTACTTATTGGACTTCGACTTTCCAGAATTACTGGTCAACTTTTATGGTGATCTCGTAAAAATGTAGTGCATTGAGCAATCGTCACCAAAACCTTTACTGCAACAGGTCAATGGTTTCGACACCAAAGGGTGACGACGCTGTGAAATAATGTGAACAACTAGAGACATCTACCGAGGGAAAAGATTCTCATACTTCGACACGTTCGCTCAGTCTCTCACAGGCAAAACACTACTAGCTCAAGAGCCCCCACCCTCGTAAAACACTCAACTGCAGCGAACAGTTATTCAACATATATTTCAAACACTAACTGGCTCGACAACATCAACTATATCTACAAATTATTTACAGAGAATCACCGTGCTCGTGTCTAGGGTAAGACGCTGCCTGATGACGTCATACCACGTGCAACAGACAAAGGGAATAATCAAATCAATGCAAGAGGGAAATAAAACTGCCAAACGGCCTATGATCCCGCTCTAATCACTGAATCAATAAGTGAACACCAAAAGAGCACCTAGTCTTGTCACTATTGAAACAGCAACTTCTGCGATACACAATAACAAAGCTATCAAACTGAATCAATAAGTGACCACCAAAAGAGCACCTACTCTTGTCACTATTGAAACACTACTTTTCCGCAGAATACAGAGACGAGAAGTGACCGACGACAGAGCACCTACTCTGATCACTCCCGAAACTACAGCTTTACTGCAATACGCGGCTCTAACGCTATTCATCGACCGACACAGAAGCTCTGACACTGTACGACCAGCACTACCTCTCTGAACCCTCTTTTGGCATACCCGCCCGGCCACTGGCTTATGACGTCACCTGACTCCGGCAGGATAAAATCACCTATCTTACATCAACTCGAGTCCCAGACTCTAAGATAAGTATTTGGACAAGAGCAGTCTTACTTATAAGGCACAGTCAACAGTCACTTAACTTTATCTCGTAGTCGGCGCAATACACTCCAATGTATTCGCGAGATCTGCTACTGAAGCTCTTTCCACGTCTTTGGCTAAGATGGCAAGAGTTAGAGGCTCGTGTGTCCTCCGATGTATCCCTGGGTCGATGTGTCGATCCCGATCGCTCTCCTATCCTGTGTCCCGATCGCTCTGTGTGTCGATCTAACGTTTTTACCTCCTTATGTAGTAAGCGTTCTGACGCACTACCCTCAAGTAAGCCGGTTCTAGCCAGACTAGGGGGAGCAGGGCAGCTTCCATGACCAATGGCGTAGCATTCCCCCTACCTAAGTGTTCAGAAAGGGCGGAGCGGTTAACCTGGTGATGACGTATCTCTCCCCTACTAGCTGACAAAAGGGAGGAGCTAAAAGGCTTACCTAGGAGTGACAGGTAAAAGCCTAGGGTGACATGTGACAGCCGACACTTGTGTATACACCACACATTGGGTCAGACGCCATCGATGTAAAACTCTTCTGTTGTTTTTATGCCCGATAATTGAGCAGGTGTCACCACCACCTTTTTGATTTTTTTTCTTCAATTTCTGGCTGGAATGCGAGCTGCTTGCGAGATGCAGGCATCACTTAACTAGCTAAGCGGAAGTGAGGATCATGAGCCTCGAAGTGGCTTGAGACATGGCCCCGGCCACAGTATCCTCAAATGGCGTGCGGAAACTTGTGGATACACTGGCAGAACCACCAGGCTGCAGTAAGATGGCCGATTCGGGGAAGCAATTTAATTCTGGAGGGATGGCCGAATGGAGCCTGCGCAACGTAAACCTCCAGGAATTATTCCTAAGGGTTATTCCTTAGCCACACTGGACGCTAACATACATATAAGAAATGGCCAAAACCATACTAATGTCAAAAATGTCTAAAGTCTAAAAAAAAAGTCTAAAAAAGCTCAAAGGACCAAATGACATCAGTAAGCCAAATCTTGCAAAAACTTCATTTCAACTAAGTTGTGGGTATTCCAGAAGAGAAAAGAGGCCGGATTATAATGGACACTGACACTGTGGTAAATGTTTGCATTTCAGTTTGTCAAAGCAGTTGTTCCGTCTTTTGCCTTTCGCTAAATCTATGGCGTTTATAATGCTGGATTACTCCAATATCGATCTTATCAATTTTTGTACCACTAACCAAAGAGAAAAGTCCCGCAGACTTTCATTTTCCTCCTTTTCCAAACCATCCCCATTTTCGTCCTCTACTACACATGCGCGCGCAAACACATCCACTATATGACAGAAATTGTTTTTAACTTCCGGCAGTGTTCTGAAAGGCACATGGCCAGACGTAATGGGTGTTTTAGAAATTTTCATAATCACTAACGGCATGAGCTGCCTTTTGGCGTTGCGTCCACGACAAGCTGTCAGTGTCAAATCCAGGTCTCTATTATTGCTGGCGCGCGGTTGTTCCAACGTGCTGACTGGAGGATGAGGGAAGGGAATGAGGAAATGGTTTGGAACCTGGAGCCTGTCTCTTTTTGCACGTCACGGCCTGCCTACAACAGTGTTTGCACTGCGCCTGCACAGGATGGCGTCGGCACGTGCGGCTGTTTGCCCACAAATCAGTTCTGTGCTCTCCCTTCGGCGCCATTTTTCTGATTGCAAGGAGATGGAAGACCCGACAGAGACTTTTGTCAACCATACAGTACGGTCTGCTCACTGACAGAGTACACAGTAAAATTTAAGGGAACGCCTCCCCCACCCACTTGTGTACACTTTTGTATGGCAGACGTTCAGCGGGACGACAGATGGCGCTACGTGTCTTTATCAACACCTATTCATCTCCTGTCCCTTTATCCCCAGACACATGGCCCGGTCCCTTTTCATGCTCTTCAGTAAAGACTGATTAGCACTGCATATAACACATTAATGACAATTTCATAGGCTTTGATCTCCCGTCCATCTACAATAACCCCTTAAAGAATCACATAAACTGAAAGTACAGTATAAGTTTATTATTTGCACACGAATATACGGTGAGATTATTGTCATAATTAGGTGATATCGGCTGATCAAGCGAAAAATTCCTCGGCTTTCTCACACCCATGTCTGATCTGAATCTACACAGCTATTATATGCAAGAACATTTCCTGAGAGGGCAACAACGAAACAGAGATATCAAATATACTGAAAACCAAAAACGCAAACTAAGGGAGTTGGTGATTTTATTTAAATGTTTTCCTTTCATTCAAACGGATTGGAGTCGATCAACTTTCGAGAAAATCGGTACAGTGAGTCTTTGCACAATGTGTGTTTATCTGCCATGCTAAGAAAGCATTCAGAATCTCCCAAACTTCCGAAGTCAGTAGCGGGTGTGTCCCCCATTTGGCGTCGACAACGGCCTGGCACTTGGAAGATATGGAGCGCATCAGACGGTTTACCGCCACCACAGATCTTTTGTCGGCCTCGGCTGGACAGCGTTCAGCTCTCCCTGCAGATGGTCCCGTAGGTGCCCGATTAGATTGAGGTCTGGGCTCATGCAGGGTCAAGGCATCGCCTGAACGTTGTCTTGGTGCAGAAAGGCCGTGGTGTGCCTTGCCGTGTGTGGGCGGGAATTGTCATGCTGAAAGGTAAAGTTGCCTTGCTGCTGGAAGTATGGCACGACGTGGGGCCTCAGCACCTGGTCCACATAGCCTTGTGCTGTCAAGCCGTTTTTCGTCCAGAGCTGATGTTCTGGAAGACGATGGTGCCCACGAGTCGGTTGAGGCCAACTCCACCACAAACCATGATGCTGGGGCCTCCCCAACGGTCGCGCTGCAGGATGTTGTTGTTGACGTAGCTCTCGTTCCGCTTCCTCCATACTCTGATGCGGCCATCGGCTTGGCTGATGCAAAAGCTGGTTTCATCGGAGAAGAGGAGCTCTCGCCATCCCCACCATGTCCAGTTCAGGTGCTGCTGAGTCCACTGAATTCTCTGCTGCCGATGTCGTGCAGTCAGCTGTAATCCGCGTGCAGGACGGCGGCAGTACAGCTGTCGCTCGGACAACCAGCGACGCGTAGTGTGCTGGCTAATGGCAGCTCCATGGCTCCCGACAGTGACCCGGGCCGTCTCTGCAGCGGTGAGGAACGGTTGGAGCAGATGGTCGCGGTAGATCTGCCTGTCCTGTCGTGCAGTCGTGACACGAGGTGGTCCGCTTCTGACTCCATCCCGATTGCTGCCAGTGGCTTGACAGCGAGCCCACAAACGACGACGCTTTGGCGGTTTCCAGCATGTAGTCGTCCGATGATTCTTTCCCGATCTGTAGCGTTCAGTCTTGGCATTCTTCTGCTGCTGACAGGTGGTCTGTCTGGGAGTGTACGAGCATCGGATTTTATTGCTATGGGGTAGTTCCTTTAGTTCGCAAAGTTCTATTCTTTCTGCTGCTTTTTTTTTTTTGCCCCGTGCAAGCGAAAACCGCTTTACGACTTTAGGGCGCCAGAATGGTCACCTTTTTATTTTATTGCACCAGGCACGTCATTATCAAGGGCTACATTCAACAGACAACCCGACCTCTTGTCAACCTAAGTTTTTTAGCTATCATTGTACCCGAATGCATAAAATTTGACTACTCTTTGCCTTTCTGTTGGTTTTGAGTATAATAAGGCACACATACCTTTCTCAACTGTTACTATAATTATCTATATAAATTATCTCACACTCCAACCCTCCCATCATAGCACCAACAGGACTCAACCTCAAACACTGACTCTCCCCCTCGCTACGTTTCCTTATGCCCCTCACCCCTCCTCTCTCTATTTTACTTTTTATTTCCCCTCCCTCCCTTTCCCACTCTCTCACACACTGACGCCCCCTTACCCGCGCTTCTCTCTCTCTCTCTCTCCCGCCCACTCTCCACCCCCAACCTTCTCTGCCCTTTCCTACCCACCTTTGGTCATTTTCATGCTATCCAGCCCACGCGCCACATCTACTGCAGCTAAGTCTTTTTCTTTTTCGTTTTTTCGTCGTTTTTGTGTCGTCCTGATGAAGAGGTAGTGCTCCGAAACATGTATATTGTCTTCGTCTTTATCCTGTTCTGGCTTCGTCCAGTTCCCTTGTTTTTAATTCTAATTTATATGGTTTTTTCTTCTCTGATGAACAATGGCCTGACCAGTGCAGCGTCATAATATGTATTGCATCTCAGTGTGTCTGCTAGTGTTTATAACTGCAAGTGTTTATGACTGCTATTGTTTATGTCTGCAAGTGGGTTTGTGCGCGCATGTATCTATCCCCCCCCCCCACCTCACACACACACACACTTTCACGATTGCATTGGAATGCAAGCATGGAGGGAGGGGGGAAGGGATCAGGTGGTAGGACCCATATTTTATCTTTAAGTCAAAATAGCTTAAATCTGGGGAGGGGGTGGGAAACAAATTTGGGAAGACGTGTCTACAATAAGTTTCTTTTCTAGCTCGCTCATCCACATCTTTAAATGTACGAGGGTGGTGGGGGGGGGGTGGAACAGTTAATAGCACATGACTGTGTTCAGATAACAAAAGCACATGATTTGCTTTAGCAGCTGATCTGAACAAGTGTGAAAGACAAATGACTTGCATTTTGTAGTGTTTGGGGATAGTCACTTATTAAATAAGAGATTTTAAGCGTTCAGTTGACTAATGATATTTCCTATGTCGATTTTGTCATTGGTTGGTGATTACTAAGAAAACATCTGTGGGTTTTATGTGTTAGTTTCAGGGCCATTCCTTATTGAAGAAATCTACTCGATGTGTACTTACTGTATACCAGATTTTTGTTGTGATTTCAACCGATCTTATATCTACTGGTCGTAGGGAAGTGGGAATGTAAAAGACCCCAATTTCTAAGGGGCCAGCATTATGAGGGCGGTGCCCATCCTCTCCTTCGCTGCTTTATCTCCCCTGAGCCATGGATCAGGTGACATGCTCGAACTGGGATGTGGGTTGCACAGCCATCCTGTGCCGTTGTCGTGCTGTGCGGCCGACGGCTATCGAACCAGCATCCTAACCACTCGGCCATCTGCTTCCCCAAGTGGTGGAAAATACTATTATCAACCTCTGTAAAACTTAGTAAGTTCATTTTCACTGTCTAAAAAAAAAAATCATACTCTAGTTTGTGGGATAAAGTAATGGTTTGCTCAGTAAATAGCTGTCCGTGAACATTGTCTTCTGCCCGTGCGAGAGTGCATTCCAAAAATGGTGGAGATAATTATTCATCGTCGTTGTGATATCTTTCGAGAGCTTTTCTTAAAGTGAAAGTGCTTCTACGTGAAGCACACAATCAGAACTGTCTTCCTCGCTTTGCATGAATGCAAGTTTTCATGAACAAACGTGTATTTTAAGAAGAGCGATTAATGATCGTAACAGAAAATGTATGATTGCATTTTATTGATGGTCTGTCCATTAAGACTAGTATACTTTGTTTTCCTAACAAATGTTTAACAATTTTTATTCAGCCACTCACAGTGTTTGGAACATTCTAATAAAAAAATTCTAATAAAACTTTGAAGCAGTCCGCTAATTTCTCTACCTAAGTCATTGTCTTTCATCTCTCCTACACGATAAAATCAATTAATTCACAAAAACGGCAGACAAGTAGTTCAGAGCCGACTGATAAAATCAGGAAAGGTAATTCCCCTTCAGTCCAGAAAAATAAGATTTGGGTCTAACATATAGCGCTCAACTCTCGTTTACTCTACCCAGTGCATCCTTCATCAGCATCAGTGTCACTGTGGTCTAATTAACGGCAGCGGGCCACATCATTTGGACAACCTTTCCAGGCAGAAGGATCAGCATGTAGAAGACTGATGAGATTAGGTTCGTGGCTCTGTTCCAGACAGGCTCCAAGGTTGTACACACTCTGATTCTATAACCAATGCAGGGACTCCCCAGAATGCCTGCAAGTGATGGGAATGTGTACTGGCTGTGCTGGAAACAGGTGCAAGGATTAGGCAGTCACACAATTTTGTAAGCACTCAGAACACCAGGTGAAGTCAAAGCAACCCTTTGTTAGTTTTTCGACATTTAAAAAATGTGAGCATAAAAGAGACTAATATGAGATCTGTGTTACTCGTCAGCTGAACTCCCACCAAAAAGCTGAGTTCTGAGACTGTACCAATGCGTGATGTATACAGATAATTTGATTTCTTCAGAATAAATTCACACGCTTTTCAACGCTTGTTCACAAAACTGTGAGAATAATGTTTCGTTTACTCGTCTTAAATAAATTGTCTTTTATCATGCCAGTTGATGGGCTGATTTTACATTAAAACTCCTTGCAAACTTGATATTCACATCAAAGCTTGTACTAAACTTCTGTCACGATGCCTGAGCTACGTGACGGAATTTCACTATGTGTAAAGTATTCATGGTTTTTCATAGTACAAACATCAATTACTTAAAAAATATCCTCTGCTGCTTTGAATCTTTCATTATCACCAGGGGCAGAAGTGATATTCAAGGATGATCTATAGTCAAAAGTGGCCTGTACAAACTAAAAGCAGACTATATTCAGAGTCCTGCACTGAAGTGCATAAGATACCTGGTGTAACATGTTCAGAGCCTGTCATGGCACCACAAAATGACAAATCTAACATCGGCGGAGCACGACACCACACAGACCCAAGGCAGAATCGTCACATCTCAAGGTTTTATTAATCATTGTGTTCCATGGCGTGACGCGTTAACAAATGAAGATGATGGTTTTCTGCCCATAACCCCATGCTGGGTGCTTCCTCCTCTAACTCCTATAATCTATATATCTATCCATCTACCTATCTCCATCTGTATCTCCATACATTCCCACTCATCTAACCTAGATGCCAAATCTTAAATTCCTGTAATCTGCTCGTGTGGCTGTGATTGAGGGCTAGTGCTCTCGGTGGCTTCAGTGGACAGTGAATGTTTTGGGTCATGCCATCTCTGCACATGGGTGACCGAGTGACTAATGTAAATAAATTGTTTAAATCTGAAAACAAAGACATTATGGGGATATAGGCCACACAGCACACATTTTTCAGGGTACAATCGTGAAAGATTGCTGTTGCAAATCTGTCACCATTCTCAAACCCACAATCAAAATTTGTATGCTCTCCTATCTGGACATTTAAGCACTGTTCAACACACAATTCGTCCCATGAAAATAGCGAATATTTACTACTTTTGAAGTGTTAAACATGAGAATGAAGTCTGTCAACTGGCTCTTGGTAATCAAATGCTCTATCTGCATTGTACACATACCTAAGAACTGATGGTGTATTTAATCTTCTGATCGCAACAACTTGCATAATATTGCATCAGCCCACCATTCAACTCGCCCTTCGAAGCTGCTGCATTGGAACATAACAACTTAACCACTGCTGACAAATGATGCAGTCGTTGAGCATAAAAGTAAGTCTTGTAGAGCAAGCCAGTCATTTGTGGTACTTCCCATGCTGCACTTTTCACATTTGAAGGAAAGTGACTTTTGCAAGTCCAAAAAACAAGTGTGTACGGGAGGGTGGGGGGAATCCCACCAATTGTGAAATAGGCATAATCAGCTTTCTTTCAAAGGCAAGATCCGCAATCAGAACAAAACCTGGGCCCCAGATTTGTTGCAGTGCTAAAAATCTTCCAAAAGGTGGTAGTGTTGATGCCCTTTGCTGTTCCTATGGTGTGGAGAGAGCAAATATGCAAATGAGTGCTACTTCTGCATGATACTATCTCTGTCTAGAGCCATCACAAAGAAAAAGAAGTGGACACCAGAATACCCAAATATGCTGTCTGCCCTTAAACCCCTGAAATCACTTTCTATTGATTCAGAAGACGATAAGAGAGGCGAACTGATGTCTTCAGAATCTGATGATGATCCACAGTTCGACCACAGTGCATCATCTGTGCCACACATTCTCGTTTGCAATCTGGAATTGTCAAGGGCCAAAAAGGAGTTACTGGTTTTAACAGAACCTTCTAATGGACAATGTCAGAGTGACTTCATTTCATGCTCATCATAACCAATTTTCACCTTACTTTTGAAAGGAAGATCAGCTTGTGCTGCAATGATGTAGATGGCCTGATGAATGCCCTTTAATTGAAATATGCCTCCAAGATTAGTAATTCTTCATAGACACTTCAAAATTGAATCTCAAGGTTGTATTACTGCATAATAGCAATCAGCTTCCATGGGTTCCAGGAGGATACACCGTCTGCATGAAAAAAACTTTCCAGAACCTAAAGCACCATTGGACTCTCTTCAATACAATAAACATGGCTGGTATCTCTGTGGTGACGGCAAAGGCAGTGGGTGTCAATGGTCTGCACCTCAGACATATGAAGTGTTTTCTGTGTGAATGTAAGCCAAGTAAGGAAACTGCATTATTAGAAGAGAGATTAGCCTGCTAGGAAGACTGGAGAGAAAATGTGCAACACAAACCACTGGCAGAATCCCACAAAATCTTGGTAATGCCCTTAAACATACAACTCAGGCCAATGAAGAACTTTGTAAAGGCCATAGACTGGACTGGAGCAGTTTTCAGGTAGCTGATTGACAAACTCCCTTTGCTAAGCAAAGCTACAATTAAAGTGAGAGTTTTTGTGGGTCCAAGAACTCTTCATTAATAAGAAGTTTGACAGTGTATTACAGAGTAACAAAAACAGTGGGGATGCTTTCATCTGGTGTCAAACATCTTCCTCACAAATATCAAGGCAGAAAACTACACTGAACAGTTGAAGACATCTCTGTATCAAGCCATGTTGGCTAACTACTACTGGATTCTCACTAAAGATAATCCTGTACAGCTATCCACAAGTTCGCGCTTCCGGTACCGCTTGGCGTGATACCCAAACGGCGCTGGAGGCAAGCTTGTGCCAGTCATGATCGTGAGTTCCGGTTTGCCTTCATCCTCTCAGTTAATCAGCCATGCACAGCCACCAAAATGCATGGTTTTAGGCCTAAATAAAAGGTTTTAAAGGTATATCAAGCATCAGAAAGCACTTTCTGAATTGTGTGATGTATAATATGTTAAAAACCGACACTTGAGTACGTACATTTTACAGATTTGTGTGGGTACTTTTTATATCGTCTGGTCGTCCGACGTGTATACGAAATACCGAACAGCCACCGAAATCCATGGTTTTAGGTCTAAATAAATGTTTTTAAAGGTAAAGCAAGCATCAGAATGCACTTTCTGAATTATTTGATGTATAACATGCCAACAGCCGACACTTGTGTATACACGGCAGACTAGCAGACGATGACAGTACTGACAAATCTGTAAAATGTACGTACACAAGTGTCGATTTTTGACATATTAAACATCAGATAATTCAGAAACTGCGTTCTGATGTATTTCGTATACACGGCGGACGAGCAGACGATAACAGTACTGACATAAATCTGTAAAATGTACGTACACAAGTGTCGATTTTTGACATATTAAACATCAGATAATTCAGAAAGTGCGTTCTGATGTATTTCGTATACACGGCAGACGAGCAGACGATAACTCATTAACTGTACTGACACAAATTTGTAAAATGTACGTACACAAACAATGTCGATTTTTGACATATTATGCATCAAATAATTCAGAAAGTGCATTTTAATGCTTGATATACCTTTATTTAGATCTAAGACCATGAATTTTGGTGGCTGTTCGGGGTTTCGTATGACCGGTTCACAGGGGCACTCGCCGTGCAGAAGTGGGTTGTGCACCACACATTGCGTAAGACGCCACCGATGTAAAACTCTTCTGTTGTTTTTACACCCGATAAATGAGCAGGTGTCACTACCACCTTTTTGATATTTTTTCTTCGATTTCTGGCTGGAATTCGAGCCGCTTGCGAGATGCAGCTATCACTTAACTAGCTAAGCGGAAGTGAGGATCATGAGCCTCGAAGTGGCTTGAGACATGGCCCTGGCCACAGTATCCTCAAATGGCGTGCGCGAACTTGTGGATACATGTGACAGGCAAAGCCACATCTGAAATAGAAGAGCACAGCAACTGGTACTTAAGGTTTAATGTGTGTATTAGTCAATTATAACAAGAACTATTGCAGATCTCTTAAACTGTAGCCAATCTTACAATTTTTCAAATTAGTTTTCAGCATCCCGAAATCTATCAGAATTGGCTAATTGCATTTGGGGGGCATCACTTTTGAAAAATTTTATTGTTGAGTGATGCTATGCAGGAGTAAACATTTTAGATTTGGCATGCATCTGACAAATATGCTGGGTAGTCCTATTAGATGTATTAGTGTGGCCAGTATCATTACATGGCATACCACAATTTCCATTTTTGACACACTGTTTGGGTCAGTGTTTTGTGGAGTTTTTCTGATTTTCTTCTAGAGTTACAAGATAGGAAGATAAGGGAGGTGCTCAAGCAGAATAGATCATATCCAGTATCATAGAGCACAATCAGCATGGCCAAGTTAGATGAAAGCAGTTATAAGAAACTAGTCTATCCTTTTCCCCAAAAAAATTAATTTTTCAGTCAAATATTTTTATGGATAAATGTTTTCACTAATATCTATGGAAAGATAAACTTTTGGAGAGAACTTCTACATCGAAATGAGACTAAGTGTTTAACGCACCCAGCTGGGTTAGTTGTTTACAAGTGTTTTTAACTGACATGGAGCCGTGTAAAAGCTGCAGAAAGTACACGTACACACATCACTACACCGGGTTTTAACCCTCCATTTTTTTATCACTGACAAGGACAAGCGTCTCATACAGCTCTGCTATGGCTTGCGTCCGACAGTGAAATCGATTAGTCTTTTGCCCCTGGCCAGGAAAAAAAAAAGGGAGACAAAGAGAATTGTTCTGGCATTCAGGCAAGCAAAAAGAACAGACTGGCTACAAAATATTTTTTCACAATAAGGAATCAAGGAAAACAAAAACATATAACCAACTTGTCTGACAGAATATAAGCAAAAAGTTTTTTTAATGGAAATATAGACAGAATTCCTGGTTTTCATGACATCGAAAACTGTAGCCATTGCACTCCCCAACCCTTATGTTGTCAGTAATGCTAGCTTTATCCCTTATGCATTGCTGCTACGGATGATCATGCCATTCTCTGCTTTCATTGGTTTTATGTCAAAGAACAATGTGCCTTAACATTTCTGTTGTTGGTGTGTCTAAAAGTGTACTAAGATATATATATATATGTTAGCATGTATGATGATGAATGTGCTTATCTTACATAAGAGAGGTTGTAATCCTCCTTCAGTTTGTAAACTTTGCAAACATTCTTATCTATAAAAAAAATAATAATAAAGATGCAAACACCTATGCGTTTCAGATTGATCGAAAGCTGATCCTTTAACAGACTGGCAATTAGGAGAAATCTTCTAGAAGCATTTGTCTGCAGGCAGTATTTTACTAAATCTGACACTTGTCAGGAGGTGGGGAGGGGGGGGGGACAGAAAGGGTAAAATATAAAAACAAAGCAGCCTTCATAACAAAATTTTGACTCGTGCAAGAGAGAGAGGAGAGAGAGGGAGATTCCATCTGGATGATTTCTGTTGAATTACTTCATGTATTTTAAATTGTAATTTGTAAGAACTTCTGTTGCATATGCATGTAAACTGGTGCATCAGCAAAGATAAGGAGAATGCAACATCACCAACTCAAAGAAAAACCAAAACAAAGTGCCTTCTGGGTTTTAAACTTATAGATTTATACTTGCATACAAATTACAATTCTCCCAAAGAGGAAAAGCTCATTATGCACCCACACGTTTCGTCTCCTTAGTGGAAGACCATGTATGAACTAAATTTTAATGGTGTGGCTTACACACCCTTGCTGAAAGCTTACTGAATTTACAGGCAGACTGCGCAAACTCACTAAAACAGCTCAATTTAGTGTTTGCTTTGTTAAAAATTCAAAACTCCAAATTCAAGGTCAAAACTGAACAAAAAAATGTCTACACTTTATGGTCTCTGTGTCTACACTTTATGGTCTCTGTGTTGTACAATACACTTTAGAGTCTCTCATCTTTGGAAATCTTGCATTTAAATTATTTTTAAAAAAACGCATCTAGAACAGAAAACTAAATGACAACTCCATAGTGAACGGCTCCTGGTATGTAGTACCCAACCAAGCTTCCACGTCCTAGAACCTCACCAATGAAGAAACAGAACATTATCTCAGTTCCAACAAGAGCGTTTAGCCATGCTTCCTGAAATTTGAAAATAAATGATATTAGAGAATTGCAATTGGGAGGCCAAAATGATCTTATAATCTTAGGATGGTTAGGAATCTTAAAAAATGTTTAAACATACTGGTGTAACTTTGATTAAAATCTGACAATCGTTTCTGAAATAAAGGTATTTTGATACATGTAGTATTACAGTAAAGTTTTTGTCCTTGAAATTGTCCCTTTTAATGTGCTTAACTAATCAAGTTAATCAACTAATCAATGAATCAAAACATGAACACTAAAAACTGATCAGAAGGCAACTGTGTTGTGTAAATGTGTTTTTAATATCAGCAAATAGATGATAAATTATTTATCATTGGTATCTTTGGTGTTTTGGTTATTTTTGGCTTATGCCAAAAGTTGAAATATTTTTAATTTGTGATCCTAACACAATCCTTTAAAACAAAACTTGCATCTAAGGAAATTCATGCTACTTAAGGTAGTTTTAAATCAAAATTAGCGGGAATAATTTATCTTTGAAAAATCCACACAAAATTAGGTACCTACAAAGATAAAAATTTCAGATTTTAGGCACAATGTTTGTCAGTTGTGCAAACCTCAAATAAAACTGAACTGCAATCAATACGAAGTTAACTCACTTGTGACGGAGAATCCTACCTAGAGTAGGTCCCGGGGGGCCGGGCATTTTTAGCCTTTTTTCAAAAATTCATTAAAAAATCCCCCAAAACAATAAAAACATTATTTAAAATTGCTAACTAACTACAATAAATAAAGAAAACTCATTTCTTACCGTGTTTCTTGGACCTTGTTCCATAATTTTGTAAATCCTTTGATGGAAACACAACTGAAGTTGAAGAAATCAAAAAGTCCTCGCCATTCAGTCTCAGTGTCTGTTCGGTACTCTTCACTACACGTGCTCGCTCGTTTTTCTCTTCGTAATCACTTTCTTAGGTCTTTCAGGCACAAATACTCTTATCTTCATCCACTTTATCACAGTAAATTTGCGAAACAATGTCATTTTCCTCTTTAGCGTGTAATTTGAAGCGCAAATCTAGCATTTCTCAAGTGACAGACCACACGTAGACCCCCCCTTCAAATTATTGCCGGAAACGGATCTGATTGACAGTTTAAAACACAGAAAAGGGAAGCAACTCGTGAAGAAATGATTCAGCTTTCGATTGTAAGAGTTCTTTCCCTTAAAAGATTAGCAGATGACATTTTAAAAATCATAATTCGAACGGACTTAATCCCGCCCGTAAGGCGGAAACGTAGTGCCAATGGAGCGGGCTGTCGGTTATTCGCACGGTGTCAAAGAGTTAAAGACAGCTTATGCAGAATATCCCTGATATTCCATTACCTAAAAAATGTACATATATAACACATTAACAGACATACTCTAGAAACTGTTACAGACTAAAACATGATCAGCTATAAGAAGAGTGATAACTGTGCAGCCAACTCTTGGCAAAAGCTGATGTGATTCTGCCCCTTATCACATTCTTTCTTGCTGGATAACTTTAGCTCACAAAAACAAAAATGTCAAGATTAAAAAAAAGCATGTCAAACTCATCTGTATACTGATATGATTGACAGGAATGATCCCTATAATTTTTTATTGTGCGAGATGCCGTGGTACCCAATGGTCAATTTTCATCAAAATTCTTATCGAAGTCAAATCAAAAGATCTAGCATTATTCTGAGAACAAGCATACAACTTTCTCAGCTGAAAAATTTAGTGTTAATGAGTAATTAACTCCAAACTTTGCAAAATCAAGAAAACCATCAACCAGTGTAGTTAGATATTGATTTTTATTTGTAGTTTGATCACGATAAATGCCCATCAAAGTAAAAGTTTATCTTCATTATGAATTGATTCCACCAATGAGACTTGCTACAGAAAATAATTTTAATGCTGTAATAGCATAGCCTGTTCCAAAGTTGACACAACAGTGTATAACACCAAATATGGAACGAGGACATATACACTGATAAAAATACACGAGCATCCATAGCCAAACATCTATAGTTTCTGATCTACATCAGTTACATATGTCTATGCCTAATACTAAAGCCCAACAGAAACAGTAAGTCGGAAAAATTACTAGCTGAAATTAGTCCTTTTGCAGCACTCTGATGACTTTGATAGTTATTTAGTGTACTGTATAATTTTATCTGTAACAATTTTTTTAGAAAAGCTTGTTTGGTGACCGAGCATAGACTATGTTATTGCAAAACTTTCAATTTCACAGCTGAAAAACTAACCTTACAGTTCCTTCTTACCTGATCATCACCACTGCTATAAAATAATTTAATTTATGCATGCAGTGATGTAACCCAGTTACGATAATGTGTAGTTTAGAGTTTTTCATATTTGACTTCATTCTGTTAGTTCTTCAAAGATTGATATGATGATGCTCTCTCCACCACCACCACGAAAGGATGTTGAACGGAAGAGTCTTTCTATAATCTCATCTTTTGTTGTTGTTGGGGGTTATTTTGGCTTTGATAATCTTTTGCAGGTCAGGGAAGTCTAACTAAAATTTGTCACAGCACCATGAAACCAGTCTTAACTCTTTGACACCGTACGAAAAACCGACAGCCCGCTCCATAGGCAATGCGTTTCTGCCTTATGGGCCAGATTAAGTCCGAATTATGATTTTTAAAATTTCATCTGCTAATCTTTTAAGGGAAAGAACTCTTACAATCGAAAGCTGAATCATTTCTTCACGACTTGCTTCCCTTTTCTGTGTTTTAAACTGTCAGTGAGACTGGTTTTCGGCGGAGTTTGAAGCGAGTACTCACATGTGGTCTGTCACTTGAGAAATGCTAGATTTACTCTTCAAATTACATGTTAAAGAGGAAAATGACATTGTTTTGCAAATTTACTGTGATAAAGTGGATGAAGATAACAGTATTTGTGCCTGAAAGAACCAAGAAAGTGATTACGAAGAGAAAAACGTGCAAGCACGTGTAGTAAACAATGTCGTACAGTTTAAGGAATGGCGAAGACTTTTTGATTTCTTCAACTTCAGTTGTGTTTCCATCAAAGGATTTACAAAATTATGGAACAAGGTCCAAGAAACACGGTAAGAAATGAGTTTTCTTTATTTATTGTAGTTAGTTAGCAATTTTAAATAATGTTTTTATTGTTTTGGGGGATTTTTTAATGAATTTTTGAAAAAAGGCTAAAAATGCCCCGGCCCCCCCCGGGATCTACTCTAGGTAGGATTCTCCGTCACGATTGAGTTAAGTCAGAACGGCCAGTCTGTAGCTACAAGCAGAAATAGGTCAGTGTGGTAGATCTGATTTTGATTTTTTCACACAAAAGCCTTCCTAAGACTATAAACTATCATACATATGCAAACTTTTCCTTCAAATGTAAATATAATTAGGTAAAAATTAAGCATTTGTGTTGCTAAGAAAAGTGGCACAGTACCACATGCTGAAACTTTGGAGTCCATTTTCTCAAAATGCCCAACATCCAAATTGTGACCTTCAAAAGACCATCTCTCTCTTACTAATGGAGCTAGGACAATGGTTCTTATATCAAAATGATCAGGAAACACCTTAGATTTCAAAAATATATTGAACTCAAAACATCCAATTTCTGACTTTTGCTTTTTATAAAATTCTACACCAACACGACCCATGTATGAACAGTCAATCTTTAAACAGCATCTTATGGTTAATGGTCAATCTGGATTTCTGGAATTATCTCATCAAACCACTTCCACAGCCATTTTGTCTGACAGTGATTGCAAATGATGAGTTGCTTCTGCCAAATATGACACAGCTGGTGTGCAAGAGAGAGCAAACTGGTAACCACAATGACATAACCAAGAGGAATCTAACTTTGAAACTATGGCCTGTGCAGTACTGTCAAACTGTTGGATTCTTCTGCAAGAGAAAGAGGTCCTATGTGGTAGTAAAATATCAAAAGGAAAAGGGCACATGTGCAGATGGAACATAGCCTTCTAGGGGGAGCAAACAGGACTGTGTAGTCAATGATAGCGTCAGTGCACAGTCATCTTCACTAGTTTGACATATGATTGTATGATCTCTTTGTTGGGTAACTTAGCTAAATATATTTAAAAAAGCTTTCTGTTTTAGAGGAGGGAAAGGAATTTCGTTTATAATGGGATTCTCTATATTTTTCTTCTTCTTTCCTATCTCTTTTAGGTTTTTTATAAACATTTCATGAAACAGTTTTATTCTTATTAAAACTGAAAAAAAATCCTTTCCATTATTCACTGGATTGTAAGAACTCTGGTAACAGCAAAACATAAGCAAAGAAAAGAAACACTTAAAACAATAGCTCAGAGAAAAGCAAGCACCTTAACAGTCAATTGTTTCCACTTTTTCTGCCTTGCAGCCACAATCAGAGAGTTTATGGACTCCTGTACTTGTGGCATCTCACTGAATGTTGGTGGTTTAAGTTCCACTTTTGCATATGTCCAAAAAGTCTGCAGACGAGGTTTGGCATCTGTAACATATATATATGTGTGTGTCAATCTACTGGGACTAAAGTGCATTTATGTGGCTAAATACAAACCGTAAGCAGCAAAGTGCAAAATTCTATTCAAAACATCTAATTTTGTTTGATCCTAGAATTTATATGCCTCAGATGGGACTGCTAAAAAGTAACTTGCAAGTTACGGACAGCTAAAGGATTAGCAGAACTTTTAAATTATCAAATGTAGTTTGGTTATGTTCCCTTTTCCACTGAAAGTGACAGATGCGGTCTCATGTGACAACATGAACTCGTGTAGTTTGAGCCTATTGGACATCATTACAGCTGTGCCAAATCAAGCAAGGGGGACTGGTATGTTGTCCCCTCTCTACTCTCATGTGATGCATGGCTGATGCATATCCTCTGCCTACCCTCTTCCCTGCTGGGCTACATTTGCCCAACCTGCTGAGCAAAACAACCAATCAGGATCATGCACGCATATTGCACAATAGGAGACTAGATGTAGGGGAACGCACATACAGCAAGTCACCTGGGAGTTAAAAACTGACAGTCCACACATCACAACTCTTTAGTCAAAATGAAGATCATAAGTCAGAACTGAGGTACTGCAGTATAAGCTGTACAACAGAATATGTTCTGTTAATATAATTCAGTCAGAATGGAGAAGTCGTAATAGCAAGCATTGTTTTAACCAATGCTGTAGGTAAAAAGAATCAAAGTAGAATTCAGAGAACAGAATGGGTGTTAAAACTGAAAATAGGATGGATCCAGGTATGTGTATGTGTTTGATTAGTGAGGGGTAAAAAAAAAAGAGAGAGAAAAGTCAAAGCAAGAAAGTGCAGGATAAAAAATCAAGAAGTACACACAAGTAGTGGTTACAGAGAGTGAGAGGGTGGAGAAAGAGAGAGATTGCATGCACAAGTCTTCTCTCTCTTCCTGACCCCCCCC